>JAQIWS010000985.1:0-14124 GCA_034696085.1 Stigmatogaster subterranea | reverse complement strand
ATGACGCCCTGATGACGAGGGGGAGGGGGGTCTGAAAAGCTCAATTTTCTGATGACGTAATATTTGAACGGCCCCCAAACAACCAGAACCGGCGCAACCCTATTGTCGTCCCCCTGCAAAATTAAAATTGGCGCCCCATACATCCACCCACAACAAAACTACTAATGAAAATTGTATAAAATTTTTCGTAAAAGAAACATTGTTCTGTAGTGTACAACAAACCAAACCAAAATTTAACTATAAGATAGCCCGCCACATGGTGGTGGGCATTCTTTTCGTTTTTGTAAGAAAAGAATCCATTTGTACTGTTTTGCGATTTTCATCTTCTTGTTAATCTTATTAGATTGACGACAAATGTGCGTTAACTTAGTCTGCTCACAAAAAAGTGACTGGATAAGGTAATCATTGTCAAGTGCGTGAACTTCTTAGGTCAAATATTGTCTTATTTTTGCCTCAAGCAAGCATCCTCATCGCAAAAGAAAGTGCCTTTAAAACATTAAGAATGGATGCATGGTGGACAATTCCCCCACACACTCCACAGCCCCAATTCAGACATTTTTCATACCAAAGCAGAAAAAATTATTCCAATCACAGAAATAGATTTATTGTTAATTGAAAATGTTTTCTCACTGCAATATACATCAAATTAATACCCAGCACAGCTCGGGCGCGGCGCCCCCAATCTCGTGCGCCCCCCAGGCGACGCTTACCCTGCTTACCGCTTAATACCGGCCTTGCAAACAACGAAGAGAGAAAGAATGAACCAAGAACGCTCAGTTTTCTGGTGCGGATAGCTATGGAACTATTCTTCATTTTCTTTTCAGTTATTTGGGCCCACTTTGGATTCCTGGACTGATTGTATTCAAATTTTAACGTTTAAACATTGTCGTGTGCATAACCTTAAAAATTTATTTAATAAAATTTTTCATTTTTTATCCACTTTTCAGTTGGAATTATTTCCCAATGTTTGCGAAGCTCTGGCACAATTTTCAATTTTAAAATATTTGTTTTTTTTAGTGCTATTTGCTAACACCTACAATCACAAAAATAATAATGTAACAGTTTACATGTAACGCTGCTGTAGAATGTTGAATTAAAAACAAAACGACTTTGTAAATTTTTACATAAAAACAAAAACTTGTCAAATAAAGACTAGGTGCGTATTGGATTGATTCAAGTCGGGTTGGCTCGTGGTTGAACTAAACTATCGGCAACAGGAAAGCAACCATCTTTTGAATGGTTTGTCATGCTCTTTTTTCCTTAAAGTAATAAATCATATTTGTACCGTTTGAAAGCAGATGTTGAATTGCACACAGGTGGAAAATTCCTTTTCAAATACAGTTCAAGGAAAAAATATTGGTGAAATACGTCCAAAATAAAATTTACAAAACAAAAATATTAAGTTATTTTCCAGGTATTTTAGCGTTGAAATCTTAAATATGAGCTAATTGTGACAATTTGACGAAGTTTGCAAGGTAAACTACCGGTAGTCATAAAAGTTACGAGGGGGGGGGAATGAATTTGTGGAATTTTTTGCTATGTTTTTACTAAAACCTACATCGTTAGCGCTCCGATTCAGTTCGTTTATAATGTATATTACAGTACAATTTAGTAAAGAGTCGAATTGTGGTATCTTCGTACCAATAGATAACACACAAACAAGCAATTAATTTTAAGTATTTTGGGGCTCCATGATGCGAAATGTAAAGTTAAATATTTTTCGGCGTTAGCAATCAATAGTAGTAAGCTATGCGCGTTGTTATGAAGAGAGGGAAGCTAGATATGCAGGTCATTATTGTTGCTAAGGCAGTTCCCGTACGTCTCCATTTTGGTGTTGTTGTTTTGTTACCTCCTCAGTAAAAAATTACTGAATACCAAAATTACCAAAGTAAGTGACACTCGTGAAATTCTGAACGATACGGTACCGTATAATTTACAACAAAGTACCAGGTATGCAATGTGTTGAATACGATTGCATTAAAGGCAACGTACTAAAAAATTCAAAGCTTTCTGTATAAATTCAGACTACTTGAAAGATTAAAACAAACTTGAATTCGTTTAGGTAATTTAAAAAAATATGAAAATAAAATTTATTTTGTTGTTCACTACAGGCAACGCAGTTACAGTATAAACGGGCTGCCTGTAAGATTTTGATGCCAGAATTACCGCAAATGACGCGGTTACCCGGTGCTCGGTGCAAGTTACTGACGAAAAATTTTGGTCTATCCGAATGTTCAATTTACAAAAATGTTCAAGAATACCCTGGCGGAATTATTACATAAAATTTTTACGATTTTAGTTTAATTCATGTCTTTTCACTAGAAATAGTCGTGAATTAATTTTTAATTCAAACAAATTTCAAATTGTTAAACTAAGGCAGTTCAGGAAGTGAGTTTCGCTATTTATAAAATAAATAAATTACCAACATAGAGATGAGCTATTTAGGCTAAAATTTAGCCCCACATTAGCCTTTTTTTTCACGTAAACAACACGTCGGTTCAGGCACTCATTACAACAACACATCAATTTTACGAGACCTCCTAGTGAAAATCGCGGGCACTGCCATAGAACTAACTCGAACATCTTCGTTACAACTCTGAGGTATGTCGTTGCATCCAGGTCGTTGATTCAGTCTTGCTCTCTATGAATTACCCACACAGACTCCATTTGACACTGTCAGATTTTCATTTCTTCCCCAAAATGGAAAAAAAGCATATATGACAACAGTGCTCCATTTTGACTCCCAAGTTGAGTGTTTTCATCGAAATGCAGCAACGACATATGTCAAGGAATTAGTTCTATAGCAGTGCCCGCGATTTTCATTGAGAGGTCTCATGTCTACCCGAGCCATACCAGCACAGTACGGAATTGCTTGCATCCAATTTGTGCGCTCTGGCCTTGTGAAAATAGAGATTGAGAATCATTGAGTCATTCGAGTCTATATCAGCGCATTTCGCATGTACTATATTAATTAAATCTCTAGGTAATGGGAATGTAGTCTTGGTGTAATTGTGCTTGCCACTCTTTGGTATTGTAAAAATTACCATGCTATTTTTGGGCCATGAAGGTCATTCTAATGCCACGACATTATTTAGGAGAAAGGAATGTTTTGAATCTGATGGCAATCTGATTACAATTAGTTGGTTGTGGGGTTTTTAAAAATTACTATGCTCATCTCATTTCTAATTTTAAAACGCGCGCGCAATTTTTTGTTGTAGAAATATAATATAAATTCAGTGTGACCAGAATGTATGACATTGTATGAATGTATGCCTCTTGCTCATGCCTTGCTCCGGCATGAGCAAGGTCGCATTGCACAAAATTTTCACACTTATCTCATATTTATGATTTAAATGCTAAATTATCTGGAAATCAGCTTAATACTAGTTTGGTTTTGTAAATTTTATTTTGAACGTATTTTTCCATTACTTTTTTCTTCGAACGTTTCACGTTACTTGGCAACGAATTTTCCACCTGCGTGTTATTCCACACCCGGCATTCAAACAACACGTGTGTGATTTATTACTTTGAGGAAAAAAGAGCATGACAAACTTTTCAAAAAATGGCTGTTTTCTTGTTGCTGACAGTTGGATTCAAAGCCATGAGTTGAGCTAGCTGAACTTGAATTAATCCAACGCGGATTAATTCAACTTTCAAAAATTTTCAAGAATTCATGTCTTTTCACTGAATATGATCGTGAATTAAGTTATAATTCATACAATTTTCAAATTGTAATATTGTTGAGTAATCCCATTCTACTACAATCTAAATTCTTTGGCAACTTCGACCCTCAAATTTAGAACTTTCTGTTATAATTAAAACAAAAATCAGAATTCATGTGAAAATACTCTTAAATTACAAGCTAATTTATTTTACTGTGAAAATTCCGAACTTTTAACTAGGTCACTCGAATTTGCACCGAAGAAAGTTTCAGAAAATTGTGTGAATTTGATGACTACGAAGTATACCAACAACGAAACACGTATTATGAAAATGATTGCGTCAAAATTGAATATCGCCATGGTCTGTAAATCGCGAATTAACTTTGCAAAATTTTAAAACATCTGAGGTAAAATTTATACCGGCCCCCAAAATTTTCAGAAAATTTAACAAAATAAAAAAAATATACTTTGATAAAAGAATTTGTTCGGGCTCTTAAACTTAACCTGAATTTCTGAACATTCAAGGAGACAAGAAAATTCGGCCAATTGAGAAATATTATTCCTTCCAAAGAATTGATATAAAATACAGCAAGTAGAGATGATTTTAAATTTTAAACGATGTAACAGTGGCGTATTGAATTAAATAGAAGCAAAAATACTAATTAATCGGAGGGTTGAATAAATTATAATCAGCTCAAACTAAATTGGGGATGACATTAAAGGAAATCCCATTGTTTCACAAACAATAAATTCACTACTGTAAGTGAAAGGGAAAATGATTAAACAATTCCGAGAATTAGATAAAATCAAGAAAGCGCGCTTGCTGGTGCGAAATGCGTAAATAAAAACACGGAATCACGCGTCGTAATAAAAAAGGGTTCGCAAGCACTTGCGCGAGCTCGTCCGCCATATTGGTTTTTGTTCTGCCAGTATCTCCTTAGTAGAAAATCGCTATCGCATCTTGAAAATTTGATGATTTTGTCTTAATGTCACGTGGCCAAAGTAAGAAAATTATTCTGGAAATTTAGACCCCAAATTTAGTCCATTTTGTAACCATCGAAGAAGCAATAATTAAAATTCACAAAAGTACGGGATTATTCAGACAATCTGAAAATTCCGAAGATTAAAAATGTTTTCACTATAGTAAAAAACTTAATTAAATTGTGTATTGAGTTGTGTGAACTTCAAGAAATTCAGAATATCAATTCGTAATTTTTTTGGAAATATCACCACCCAATGAACAAAATTAAGAATTTGCTGGAATAAATATGATAATTTTTGCCAGAACTCAGATCTTTGTATAACAATTAGAATTCATTTTGACAGAATTCAAAACTATAAATATAAATATGTTTCTGTGAAAATAATAAAGTTGAAAACAGCCTACCTGTGTGTTTTTACAAGGTCACCGCAAATGGCGCTGTCGCACAGTGCTCGCCGAAAGTTGCTCACCGTTTATGCCGCGCGGAAAACTGTGGTACACTGCTTTGAGCGAATGTTCACTAACTCCATCTAAGCATTCTTGAAGATTTTACCTCAGGTTACCAGATGTAGTTGTCAGTTATGGTCCTATATTAACTGATTAAATCTTACAATCTTCAAGACCTATACAGTAGGTGCCAATGTACTTAGACCACTTGATGGTTTGAGAAATTTAATTATTTAATTCGCGTGTAGCTTGTAAAGTACTTAAAATAACTAAAATCTGTAAGGTGTAAAATAAAGTGTAACGCGTCCCCTTTCTACCAATGTAAAGTTTTTAAATGAGCTGCACATATTAAAAAAGTTACAGAACTTACAAGATGTGTCACAAGCATCAATAAACTTAGACCACCGCGTCACAAGCTTCACTGGACATAGACCGCACGTGTTAAACTGCTGACCAGTTTTGCAAAAAAAAACTTCGTTTACTGCGTTTGTGACGACACTAAGCGGCCTGAATGCTCGCACAATAAACAGCCTAAATAATATATAAACAAATATATAAATAAGAATGTGGCGAAGACAATAATGGGAAGAAGTCTAGTTGGATTCAATCTATTCGAATCCGAAATCCCGTTGATCTACAAGAACTGGACCACTTTAAGTGGAATCGTAATAAATTAATGGTTGAATATGTTTGGTGTAGCACAATAATAATTGGAAAAGCACACAAAAGGTTTAAAAGTGTAAAGTAAAATAATTTTATTCGTGTGTAAATAGTTTTTATATTTACTATGAATAACTAGGATAAATAATATTCGTTCTCCAAGAGAACACGATGAAAAATAATAAGCTCTTTAAATATAGGTGAAGTTAAAATTAATACTAAACGGCAATATCATCCGTGATTACTAATTAAATATGCAAGAAAGAAAGCTATAATAAGAAAATGACGCATGAGAGGTCGTCGGATAATATTAAAATCAGGACTGGCGTTAAGCGCTTAAATATTCAAGATTGGTGCGAAATAATTAAATATTCAATAGGATGTACAGGGAACTCCGAGATGACCGCCAGTTATTTACCGGGCGGAAATACGTCACGAGCTAATTAAATATTCCACATGAAGTTTGCGTACGAAGGAATTTATTCGTGAATGAGAATAAAAATAGGATTTGAAGCGGGGCATAGCGTTGAATATATAATTAGGGGTAAAAACGCGGCTTTTGCGTTTGTACCGTAGAAAATAACGGTTTTTGAATCTCTTCTTTCCCGAGTTTTCTTGCTCGGGAATTTAAGCACAAATGTAGGAAATGATAGAAAATAGCGACGAATTTTCCCCGTGTTGGCAACAGTCAGGACCCAAAGAAAACGTAGAATTTTTAGGGGCTGGAGTACCGGAGAAGAAAGTGTTTCTACCGGTAAAATAATAATACTTAAAAGAAAAAACGACGCAAAACTTCATCGCAGACTAATTGCGTTCACACAATGAAGAAAACACGCAGGTTCCTCGGGAAAATGCCGCGGCTTCCGAGGAATGAGAAAATTGGGGTAAAGTTCCCACAAGGACAGTTACGAATTGTTTGGCCGATACGTCTCGGCTTCCATAGGCCCTGGCAATGGGGTGGGTTGAGATGAAGTTCGGGCTAAACAGCCGAGCGAAGTTCCAAGTCAATAGTGGTATCCAAGGGAGTTGAGCGTGTGAGTATTGACATTAAGAGTGAGCTCCTGGGCTCGCGAAGGTGTTTATGTACTCCCGAGGGACTATTTCCCTCGGAAAAATCAGTTTAACCCCAGGAGAGCAGAAATATGCTAATTGGTATTTCCCCCCTAGAGTGGTCGGGGAAACTAATTTGGGATACTCTCACTTTTAATTGTTTTTAAGGCGTTCGAATTACCCGCCTTGAGGGTGGTGGCGCCCTCTGGAGGTAGATTTTTGCAATGGAAATACAGGTCGGACACCCCTAATTCGGACTTCTGAAATCCGGTAACTTCCAAAATCCGGACATTTTTCGCTTACCTAAATCAATTTTTTTCTTCAATATTTAAAGAAATTACACATGCATCAGTAACTCAGATATAAATTTTCGATTTCTGTTGATTTAGTGAACTATAATTTCACTAAAATTGAGCACTGCAGTGGTTAATAATGCATTAATTTAAGATAATGTCTGCAGTGTTAGTACTGAACTTTATATCTAAGTTCTAACAAATTAAACTAATTCAGCTTACTTTTAAAAAATACATAAATAAATAAATAAATAAAGTTTATTAGAGAGTGCTTAGTGCTCCTTTAACCAGTTATTTTATTAACTGAATTTTTTAACTACCGAATAAATAATAGATTCTAAAATCCGGAAAATTCCGAAATCCGGGACATGTCTGGTCCCGAGGGTGCCGGATTAGAGGTGACCGACCTGTATTGATTCCGTTACACGTTTACCATGAAAAACGCAACGCAGACAAAAACCCATAACTTATTTTGTAGCTCTGGCCCTCTGCTACACAAACATACCAACGAAATTTAAAAATAATTACGTCTTGTGCAAAAAAATGAAGTTAGAGTTGAGGGGTGCACACAGACTGTCTTGTTCCGTTTCTGTTTTGTTACAGAAAACGAACAAATGCTTTGAGTTTGGATATCAAAACTGATGTAAATATAAATTAAGTATTTTATTACACTTTAAATACGTTCACATCAGTTCTGACACCCAAATACAAGTCTTTTGTTCGATTTCTGCACCAGGGCAAAACAGTCCTTGTGCACCCGTCATCTCTCACTTCATATTTTTTGCACAAGACGTAATTATTTTGAAATTTCGTTGGTGTGGTCGTGTAGTAGAGGGCCAAAGCTTCAAAATAAGCTATGGTTTTTTTGTCTGCGTTGCTTTTTTCATGGTAAACGTAGTATACAAAGTTTTTTTTGCAAAACTGGCCAGCAGTTTATCACGTGCGGTTTATGTCCAGTGACGCGTGTGACGGAGTGGTCTAAGTTTATTGATGCTTGTGACGCATCGCTTAAGCTCTGTAACTTTTTTAATATTTGCAGCTCATTTAAAAACTGTACATTGCTAGCAAGGGGACGTGTTACACTTTAATTTACACCTTACAGATTTTGGTTATTTTAAGTACTTTACAAGCTACACGCGAATTAAATGATTAAATTTCTCAAAACATCAAGTGGTCTAAGTTCATTGGCACCTACTGTATATGTGGGGTTGCGTTTTAATGGTATTTTTATATGGCATTGTGACGGGAAGTCAAATCACTCAAGGTGCTGCAGCAAACTCAAGTTGTGTCATAGCGCGTTAAAACCTGACCCCCACAGTACATAAACTAATCATCGCATTATCTTAATAATGTGATTGTTGATACATCATAGTATAATTTTCAAAACACAATTTGTGTTGTTACTCATTTATTCTTGATCATTCACACACACTAACGCAACTTGCTCGATCCAAAACAGTAACTTCCCATAGAGGCCACTACCGCACGGTGATTTTTCCAATTTGTGCCTCACGAGACAAATGTAACACATTTCGCTCAGAAACATCGTAACAGGGTGAATCTAAAAGTCTGGGTCCTTTCAAAAAATTTCTAAGTGAGAAATTAGACCAAATCTGTTAGTGCGGTCATATGTAGGGTGGTGAAAACGTTTTGGGACTGGTCGCGCAGCGACGACCGATCATCTGTTGATTTTGCACCAACTTGTATGTGCTGAAGGCAATTATTTTGAGCAAAATCACAAATTTCACGACGTTAGCTTGTGAAGTTTTTTTTCTGTGAAAGTTTCTGTAAACTTTACTTGGTTATTTCTGCAGTAATCAGAAACTGACGCAGTTTTACGGAGTTAGAGACAAAATTTCACGCATAGAAGTTGTTCCTTAGGCAAAGTCATTTGTAATGAGACTCACGACATGCTGAAAGATGTTTTTTCTTTGAAGCCTTGAGTAGAACTCGTTGTTCTTAACGGTACTCAATTTTCAAAAAGAACCAGATGTCAGTTGAAGATGAAAAGAGTTCAGACAGATCTTACTGTAAACAAATGTTAATGCAGAGAAAGTGCGGCATTCGAAATAAAGAGTTTGGCCAACTGTTTCAAACACAGAAGCCTCTTTTAAGATTTGATTTTACTGAAGAAACAACTTGTGTGCTTGAAATTTAGCACCAAACTCGGAAAAATAGCAACAGTGCCTGATCATCGTAAAAGTAAACTGACGAGGTTTACAGAGATTTTCACAGAAAAAATCTATGCAAGCTATCGTCGTAAAATTTGGCAGATTTTGCTCAAGAAAAGTGCCTTCACCACATACAAATTGGTGCAAAACCAGCAGTTCATCAATCGTCGAGCTGCGTGACCAATCCCTGAACTTTTTGACTAGCCCACATATAGACATTCGGGGATGCCGAAACCAATGATGACATCGAATTTTACGTCACAGCTTATCTGCAAGGTCATGTGACTTCCAACTTTTAAACCAATGGTGTTAGAGCAAAATTTCCAATTAGAAAGTTATAGAACACCATCGAATTAGTCCAAAAACGTTCAAACAACAAATTCAACAAGTCACGCTTGCACAACAATCAACAAGGATAGGAAAGATCAATTTGGATGACACTCCGAAGTACGACGAGGACGAGGTAGAAAACTACACAGAAATTAATTGTGAATTAATTGCATGTAATCAGTGAAAAGCAGTGGGATAGCTCCAAAAATTTACGTTTACAACGCTTCGTGGCATGAACTTGATGCAATTATTGCTACAACAATAAGAATTATAATAAATCCAGTTAATAAATTAGAATAAATAATGTCAAATACGTGAAACGTTGTAATGAGCCGTGCGTTACAGGTGAATTTCCCTAGTGGAATAAATGAACAGACACAGGTTCTGATGTTTAAGACGTCTTTTATTATCCAAAATGTTTCTAACAAGTGAACGATTTGGGCAGGGTTGAACATGTAGTAGTATAACCCTATAAATCAAGAGCTGGCCGAGGATGAGAGGTCCTTTTCAGGGAAAATTAATTTTACCTAGTTTAAAGTTTTCACTATTATAGGTCCGTGGGGGGGGGGGGGGGTCGCCCAGGCTGCATAACTTTGCCTTCTTGGGTACGCCCTTATGTGTAGAAGTATAGTGATAAAACAAGATGGAATTCTTTGAGTACGGACAGAAGTAAATAATTTACTAGATAAATAATTATTTATTTCTGGAACGGACTACTCTTCTGCAGCGGGTTGGCTATTTTTTGATTGGAGCGAAAGAAATGAATTAAAAATCTGTGATAACAAGAAAAGAATTACATTGATGAATACACACGTATTAGTATAAACTGGACGTGCGATGTGCCGTCAAGTTGGATTACCGGCGTGAAAATTCAAGAAAAATCTTTGTGTTCCTGCTTAAGTCTAGTTGATTTAGGAGTAAGGAGTCCGTTTTAATTTCTCCCAAATCTCCTGAGGAGTTTTCATTTCTTCCAACACATCCTGAATATCAGTTTCAATTGCTAGCAATAAGTAGGCATAGGCCTGATCTTTTCCTTCATTATATTTCTTAATCACTTTTAAATCTTTTTCATCAGCTTTCAGAACATTTGTATTATCTAAGTAACCATGCATAGACATACTAATCAAAGCCAACTTAACTTGTTTCTTCCAAGTTACATAATTCCTTCCATTTAATTTCGGAAAATTAAATAATTCACTTTTACCAAAGGCAGCCATTTTTTTTTCCCAACACACAACTCGTCTTTGTTAATCGAAAAATTAATCTTATCCTGCCAAATTTAGTTAATACTGTCTAAATGCAGCTTGCAATCTCAAAAAAATAACCAAAATTAAATTCATTAATGTAATAATGAAGCCCAAAACAAATAAACCTCACGCTAACACCAATGCCTTTCATTTCAACTGCCAAAAATAACCAAAATTCAAATTATCAAACACAATTTAAACAGTTGAACGCCAACTATGCAAATAAATCAAGTTCACGCAGAAAAATAATTCCAAAAGCAATAAATAATTCAAATGTCAACCTCTCAAAAAACTGTACTTGCCAATAATTATTCCTGTCCTCAAAAGCACTCACTGAGTCGACGATAAACATTCAAAACTCGAAGAAAAGCACCACAATAACTCGAAGAAAAACACAACCGCAACACGAAGAACACACACGAGCCAAGGGCTGGGCCCATAACCTTTGTTGTTGTTAATTGCAAATATCCAGCTCCTTTATGTTTTCACTGCGAGTGCAGTCTGCTTACGAAGTTGACACCCACTCTTTATAATGTTAAACTGAAGATAACCTAAATTTATTCTTAAAAACACACAATATATACAAAACTAACATCACATGATCAATCACCTGATGGGACAATCCATTCCCATCAGGTAAACCATAATCAACACACCAAAGCCTACAAAACAAAACAAGGCTATAACTTAAATTACCTACAACACAGCATACCAAATAAAGTTGGTAAGTCCAAACTTATAACAATACCGGAGTGAATTCAGGTGTGAAAAAAGTGTTGCGTGATATGCAAGAAATAAAGTACTTGAATTTTTTCTGCTATACAAGTATATTATTAATTAAATGACGGATCTATTAAAAAGGAGCAATTTGCTAAATTTATTTTCAACAAAATTTCACACTCCGCACGATTGTAACACAATCCAAAAATAAATTCTGAAATAAAATTTTACAATTTTTTTAAAAGAAATTTTGGTTTCAAACTCGCAAAATAATATTTTACCTCAGCACGACTCGCTGTAACATGTGGAATTTTTATTGTTGATTTTGCAACAAAAATATTATTGTACCGCACCTGTTTCATCTCCGTGCAAATGAATAGGATTTTTTTCCTCGACAAATAAAATTATAATGGTTATTTCGTGAAACATTAATACATATAAAATGCTTAAATTTAAACAAAATAACAATTAACAAAAGCACGTAAATAAATTTAATTACAGCAAAAGATTTTCAGTATTTCATTTTATTTATAGTGAAATAGTTTATGATATTTTTTTCTAATTTTACACAAGAATATTTTTCGTGAAAAGTGATATAATTCACTAAATGTGTGTAAACTTATAAACGAAATGGAATATTAAAAACATGAAAACTAGACATATTTTTCTCTACTTTACGCTGAATTTTTAAAGTTTTTTTAAAAATCACTTGTCCGTATGTGATTACATTCCTGAAAGTGCGTATTTTTCCTTTAATTTTTCTCCATAGTTAGACAGAAATTTTTGAGTTAGGTATGATTCGACGCGACCGGTTCGGCGCGACTGTTTTGGCGCGACCGATTCGGCGCGGCCAGTTCGGCGCAAGGGACAGTTCGGCGCCAGTTTTTTTGGCGCGACCGATTCGGCGCAAAACTTTTGGGCGCGACCGATTCGGCGCTAAACTTTTGGGCGCGAAAAAGAAATGAAAGAAATTAAAGTGAAGTTAATGATATTGCTTTTATTCTAACGGTACTATACATTTACATGCCAGTTACAACTAAACAAAACAATCGCAATTGTAAAACTAAAGCAAAAAAATTGTTGTCAGTGGCTATAATGTATTACCGCAATGATGTCATTGGAATTCTTATCTTTTCATCAACCAACCAATCAAATTCATCACCAGTGGCTATAGCGGATTACCACACCAAACGTTGTTAGAATTTTTTTTCTTTTTACCAGCCAGTCAAATTCTGAGTCTTAAAACTATCCATTGTTTATCACCATACCATTACGAATTACGATTGGTTTTAACGAAATTAATATTTCATAAAATACAAACAAAACAACAAATTCAATATAATCTTTTATTTATTTCATAAATCTATATCATAAATCTATATCATAGTTATGAGCTAAAGCACGCAAATACTCCAAAGTATCTCTGTCGTTGATATTTTGGACAATGTCGAGAATGCGAGCGTCATTTTCCTCATATTTTCGCAATTTTCTCGGAGGTTCGAATCCCGCAAGAAGTTGTTCAAAGAATATATCACGACCTTTTTGTACTTTTCGGAGTCCGTCAATTAATTTCCACAATGTGGGATGGTCCATCCCTAACTCCAATTGGAGTCTACGATGTGCAGCTTCTGCATGGTTGTTTGTACGGTTTTGATTGTTGAGGACTCGATCCCGTATATTCCACATTTCTGGTGGGAATAGAGGTTGTCGTCTTCCATTTCCATGACGATTCAAGAGACCAACATAATTTTCTTCCAACCATTGCAGCAGAGGGTGAAGGTCGACTGGCAAATAGTGCCATAATGTATCAATGGCTCCATCCAATGAATTGATAGGAATATATGCTAATGCTGTCACCATTCGCGCCTGAAGTGCAAATTCTCCATCATTTCTATATCTTCTTGACAATCCCAACTGAATCAAATGTTTCTTCATATTGTGACACAAGTGAAAAAAACACCCGAAAATTTGAACACCTGGGTATACTGCTTTAACAGCAACTATGGCAGCTTGCTCGAAATCACATGAGAAAAATGCTGGTTGTACATTCTGTTGAAGTTCGTTAATCATTTGAAATAACCGGGTGTATGTAGCTCGTCTTTTATTTGGAAGAAGCGCGTAGAGAACAGGATGAATTCCTCCAAATCTTTCTGCTAAAATCGTATAAATCTGGGCAAACAGTAGAGGCGCTGGTCGAAATGTTCTGTCAGCATACCAAGTGGGAGATTGACCCAGTAGTTGAAGATTGTTTTCTCGTCCAAATGTCAGAATACGTTCTTGTCCTGCCCCACTATCTGCAAGAAGAAAGTTTTCCTGTACCCCTTCCTGTGGAATATATACAGAGTACGGTGGCGAAATTGTCAAATCTTGTAGACTAGTGGGATCTGGGGGTGCTGCAGCCACGGCGTTGCGTTTACGATGAACAATTTTTCTAACAGCGTTATACTTCGGAAGCACTTTTTGTCCAGCACGTGATAGTCCAATTGTGCTATCATTGTAAATTTGAATGGGACGTTCCATTGTTTCTTCAGCCCTGACTTTGATGCGTGTTAAAACTCGATC
>JAQIWS010000984.1:0-14133 GCA_034696085.1 Stigmatogaster subterranea | reverse complement strand
AAGCGGCGGGACTTTACCAAATGTTCGGCACTTTAGCCGACATCGTCGCGCTACGAAAGTAAATACCAAAATCTCCTAACAAAACAACATCACTTTACCCCTAAAAAAAATTCAGAAACAGCACCGAATTCGAAGTACTAGAAGAGTTCCCAGTTCAGTTACTACACCAATTACCTCAACTCACGGGACACAAAGTGGATAAATTTATCGTCGTCATCATGGAATACGGACCAGACTTTTCAGGACCAGACAAAGACACATTCCGTTCAGACAGAGCAACTGGAGATCCACTAGAAGCCCACAGATCTAATTTCCTTCATCCGGTGTTTTATTTTTACGCCCACCTACCCGCAGGTAATTTGCTTTAACAACTCCAGCCATTACCGTCAGTCAACAACGACAACAACTTTATTTTCAGAAGCGGAAATGTCCTCGAAACCTCCCAACTGGATTTTACCTCGTCCCGTTCGATTGCACCACATTCTGGAGGATTTTTTAACCACATGGACGGCTCCCCAAAGTCATATTCTCCCCCTTCGTCGCTTTCTCGAGTTCTGCATCGAGAGCGATTTACGGAATTTCTTCGCCGATACTTGTCTCCAGCACGCGCTGACTCACTCCCGCGCGTCTCTCACCTGTGACCATCACCTGGACAATGAAACGCCCTTCCTATTTACGCAGCGAGATTGGTTGCTACGTTCACTCGAGTAAATTAATTTTATTTCCACCGATTGATGCCCTGCTGGCAGAGCTGAAATGTAACGTCATGTTGTAAAAGGTGACGACTGCGCGTGCGCAATGGATGTTGCCATGGTGCTATAATTTAATTTTGCGTTTTCTATTTTATTTTGCTTTGCGGCCCCACCCATGTGTTCAACAAGTGAAAAGGTTTTAACAAAAAAAAAATTTAAATGCAAATGTTTATTTTTCGACACTCGTCTTTTACGTAGATCTTAAAAACAAAAACTAAAAAACCGGGGAAAAAATTGTTCGATGTGTGATTGGTTTTCGATGTTCGAAATAAATTTCGTCAAATTTGGACGTTTTTATTGCTATTTTACAACCTAACCCGACACCATTTCATTAATAATTCAAACTTAACCGCGCTTTGCCATAAACTTTTTAAGTGTGCGTTCGCGCAAAGACACGAATTAATTTTATCGGGTTGTCACCCTACACCGTAAAATGTCTTTTACATTGTCTCGCGTCGGACTAAGAACCTCATTGCATGCAGGTGCGCACCATTTTTCATTCACCCCCTTTATTTTTTCCTTTTTAATACACGCCCGTCAAAGTGGTTTATGGTAATTTCTCCATTCACAGTGTGACGGAAAGGCGCCACTTAGTCCGAGGTACGAAAATAATTTGCATATTTTGCCATTGTAAAACCCCGCGTGACTCCTTTGAAGTACATGACAGGCACAACAAAACAGATTTAAATTTGAATTATCCAGCACAGTCGACGCGGAAATGGCAACCACAGTACAAGTACTAGCCGTTCTAATGCACTTCTTCGGACAATTCCAGGGACTAGGAGGTAAAAACATTCTCGTGCTTCACGCGTTCGCGTCACCAAGTCATCACTACATCATGTCAAGTATAGTCAACATTCTCGCCCAAAGAGATCACAACGTTACCCACGTCACGATGTACCCAGGAAATCGCGCGCGTGCAAACGTCAACGAAATCGTCCTGCGCGGGTTCGAAAGTGCGTTACATCCATTTCAGCAGATCGCTGTTAAATTGGGGGAAGCGCGATGGGTTAATTACGAATCGGTGGATCAGTTCCGGCAACAACACATTAGCGTGTGTAACAAATTGTTCGATTTAGGTTTAGTGCAACCGTGGATCGAATCCACGATTAAGTTCGATCTCGTTATTGGAGACGCGTTACTCAACGAGTGCTTAATGCCGCTGTACGAATTAATGGGAGATGCTGTGATTCTCGTCAACACGGCTAATCTCTGGCCGTGGATCAGCGATGCGATGAACGTTCCCACTCCCTTCGCGTACATCCCTCATCAAATCTTGCCGTACACGCCGAACATGAATTTCGGTCAACGCGTCGTTAACTCGATAACGTGGACGGGATATCTGATTTTTTTTCGATGGTTTATGAATTACGTAATCGATCCTTACATCCACTTGAAGTTTCCCCAGTCTAGAACTTATTACGAAGCTATCGCCAATGTATCTTTAGTTTTTGCAAATATCGATCCCGTGTTTACACCATCTCGACCCAGCATGCCGAACATTATTCCGATCGGTGGAATTCACTGTCAATCACCAAACGTAAATCTCATTCCTGAGGTAAAATTTTATGGATGGCAACAAACGCTTCCGACAAATATTTCATAAAAAATTCTTTTGATCTAGGAGCTGAAGAATTTTATGGACACGTCAACAGCGTTCGTGGTAGTTAGTTTCGGTAGCATCTACAACGAGGCATTTATGAAAGAAGAAAAGAGGAAAGAACTCATAAAAGCGTTCTCCAAACTAAAGCAAAGAGTCATTTGGAAGAGCGCAGTTCCAGTCCCAAATATCTCGACCAACGTCAAAGTAGTTGATTGGCTTCCACAACAAGACGTGTTAGGTAAATTCACGCAACTTTATTAAATCTTATTAATAATTCGTGACATTTTCCCTCAACAAACCCAAAGGTCATCCAAAACTATGCGCGGTTTTTAATCACGGTGGACTTTTGAGTCTTCAAGAAGCACTTTACAACCAAGTGCCTTCGGTATCAACATCACTTTTCGCTGATCAACCGAGTAACATGGCACTGGCAGCTGAGTTAGGGATTACAATTCCGATTCATTGGACCAAATTGAAAGCGGATGACGTTGCATCAGCTATCAACAGAGCGTGCTTCGATCCAGCTATCAAGGCAACAGTTCGTAAGTACTCTTCTATTTTTAACGACAGACCACAGTCTCCTTCGGACAACGTCGTCTACTGGGTCGAATACGTTTTACGTCACCGTGGAAGTCTGCATTTGCGCAGTTCGGCCGATCGGTTATCTTTCGTTCAGTATTTTTTAATAGACGTTATCGTTGTTGTATTTATTACTTTACTAGCGATTATATTCAGTTTCATTCTGATTTTTAAAAATCTCCGTAGATTCGTTTTATATTTTTGTAACCGCAAAATAATAAAGCTTAAATTAAATTAATGTTACTACGCTATATTTAACGTTATCACTACTGTCTTGTGGCTTACGATATATTTATCGAGATAAACATTATCAACCTTACGAAATCACTGCGCGGAGAACGTTAAACGCGTCGCTATTCACCACCATGCAACTGGCGATTATTTCTTTGCTAATATGTGGCCTATGCCTTTCCACAATAAGCGCAGGACGCGTCTTACTTCTGGTACCATTCGGTTCTCAAAGTCACAAGAATCTATTCAGTCCTTTAGCATACGCGATTGGAGCTAAAGGTCATCGAGTAACCCTTCTATCCCTCTTCCAACCAATGAACAACTCTGCCAACGTCGAAGAAATTATCATGACTGAATTGAAACCTCTTTTTTCTACTCTTCGTTACTACACCATACTCGAAGGCATTGAAGGCAGCACTCATGAAGTGATGACGGGATTTGCCGATACGGTTTTTAAAATGTGCGAAGTGCTCTTTGAGAGTAAACAGGTACAAGATTGGGTTCGTCAAAAGCCCAAACCCTTCGACGTCGTTATTATCGACGGTGTCTTAACCGAGTGTGTTTTTCCTTTGGGTCATTTAATCGGTGATTCTGTAGTTGCGTATAACACTGCCGCACTATTCCCTTGGATCGCCAAGTTTACGGGGTGTCCTACTCCTTACGCGATTGTGCCCAGTATGTTACGATTATTTAACGATAAAATGTCGTTATGGCAGAGAATAGTAAATACTTTCGAAATGGAATTATGGAACGTAATGGAAGCGAACATTTTGCATCCACCGTTGGATGCAGCAGTTCAAAAATATTTTCCAGGTGCATTAACCATCGCTGAAGCTTACAAGAAAATGTCTTTAGTTTTTACCAGTGGTGATCCAGTTCTCGTTTCTCCCAGGCCAATTTTACCAAATATTATTAATATTGGTGGAATTCATTGTCGAGATGGCCAACCGTTACCACAGGTATTACGAGTATTTTCAAAACTTTTTTTTTTTCGAAGCCGTAAATTAATTAATTCTTTTAAAAGGATTTCGAAAAATTCGCAACATCGTCCGCTGATGTTGGTGGATTTATTATTTTTAGTCTTGGCAGTATTTTCAAAGACAAGATGATGACCGAAGAGAAGAAACAGAAATTTATAACTGCTCTTTCCACAATAAAATACAAAGTTCTTTGGAAAAACGATGTGGACATGGAGAATGTTCCCCAAAATATTGAAGTTGTCACGTGGCTTCCTCAGCAGGACCTTTTAGGTGCGACTTTAATTCAAGCCTTTACAATCCATACAAATATTAACACGATTTCTTTTTCAGCTCATCCAAATTGCCAAGCTTTCATAACTCACGGTGGTCTTCTCAGTTTACAAGAATCACTGCACCATCGAGTACCGATGGTGGTGATACCTCTCTTTGCCGACCAACCTAGTAACGCTGCTCGCGTTGAAAATATGGGAATAGGGAAAGTGGTGGATTGGAACAATTTCACCCCTGGGGATGTCGTAGAAGCAGTCGAGTACGTCACGTCACCCGAAGTTCGTTCGAGAATTCGAGAATATTCAAACATTTTCAAAGACCGTCCGTTCGAACCAGCTGACATTGCAGTTCACGCGACGGAAAAATTAATTAAATATAAAAATATTGACCTTTTGTTAACTTCACCAGCTAATGATATGAATTTAATCCAATATTTTATGATAGATGTTTTGCTTATAATTTTGCTTGTTTTATCTCTAACTTTGATCGTTGTTATTGCAATTTCATGGATAATTTTTAAATATATAAAAACATTTTTTTGTTGAATATTTTACACCAAAACAGAAATAGATTAAAGCATAGATTGAGCAATACTTTCACCTTAACCACAATTTTTATCAATCAATAGAATCAATATACAAAAATAATAAATGCTTGGCATATCGGAAAACCTTTGTCATAATATTCAATAATGGAATCATCGTGATCTAAATTCGCGAATTTTAAATGCTAACGTCAAAACTGTCAATAAACCCACATTCACAAGATAATCCAAGTAATATGTTGCACGTAAAAATACATTTTAACGTGACTCGCAATATCTAGTCTTTCGTAACATTTCACAAGTCATTTTTTACCTTGATTGGTTTATCAATGTACATAAAAGTTGTTATTGATCTAGCGTGATAATTCTTATCAAAAACCCTATCGACTGAAAACAAAGCAAAATTTGTAATTACATAATTATAAACTACTTTTCTTCATACACCATGAAGATGTACTTTGTTCTTTTCCTAACTCTATACCTTTCTTCGATTCAAGTGCAAACTGAGGAAATTCTCATGTTGCTACCATTCGCATCGAAGAGTCACAAAAATCTATTCTCACCGTTGGCATCGGCATTGGCAAAAAAGGGACATAACGTTACTATCATAAGTATGTTTAAACCATCTGTTATTGAGGAAAATGTTACGGAAATATGGAGTTCGAGCTACTACCATTTATTCCAGAATCATACAAAATTAATCGTTGAGTGGGGCAAAGATATTACTAAAACTAGAGAAATATTTGTAGAATATTTAAACATTCAAATGGAAATGTGCGATATGTTCTACAACTTGCCGGAAATCAAAAAATGGTTGGAAGATACTCGAAGTGGAGAAATCGAGAAAAAGAAATATCCAGTTGTTTTTTTAGACGCCGCAATGAACGAAGCTGTTATGTCTTTAGGCGACGCTCTAGGAGAATCCATCATTCTGATTAATACAGCAGTTTTATTCCCATGGATTAGTACAAGCATCGGCGTTCCAAACCCAATTTCGTACGTACCCTTCAGAATGATAAAAATCAGTTCAAAAATAAATTTTGTGGAACGAGTGAAAAACTTTATCTCCTATATATTTTTTAAACTCTTAATGACTTTTGCTTCGTTGCCACGCATTGATTCAATGATGGAGAAGCATATGCCAAATGGAAGAAAAGTTAGTGAAATATTTAGCGACGCGTCTTTGGTATTTGTTAACGCAGATCCGGTGTTGGACGAACCGAGACCCGGAATGCCTAACGTCATCAACGTGGGAGGAATTCACTGTGAAGAGGCGAAAGAGTTACCAAAAGTCTGACAAAATTTACCGAAAACAAAAAGTGCGAATGGAAAAAATCTTAAATTTTTTTTTTTTTTTTCAGGAGATAGTTGAATTCATTGGCAATTCTAAATTCGTTATATTCAGTCTGGGTTCGATTTACGACGAAAATTTAATGGAAGAACGACACGAGGATATTTTTCTAAATTCATTCGCTAAATTACCGTACAAAGTCATCTGGAAATACAACCGCCAGCTGACCAAAAACATTCCTCCTAACGTTAAAATATTAAAATGGTTACCGCAACAAGATTTACTCGGTAATATTTACGTTATCGTACAATCAGGATACAAAAATAAAATATATTTCCTGTAGGACACAGTCAGTCTTGCGCCTTTATAACCCACAGCGGTTTATTGAGTATGCAAGAAGCCGTGTACCACGGAATACCAATGGTGAGTATTCCGCTATTCGGTGACCAGCCTGGAAATGCATTTTTAGCTAAAATGCTAAATTTGACCACGATTTTGGATTTAAATAATCTTACGACTGACGCCGTCGTAAATGCAACGATTACGGCGTGTGAAGACCTGGTGATGCAAAATTCAGCGAGAAAACATTCGCAGTTATTCAGAGACAGAGAGGAAAAACCTTTGGATATCGCGGTATACTGAACGGAATATTTACTTCGTCACCCGAAAGCGCTTCATCTACGCAACGCAGCCAACGAAATTAATTTTTTTCAATATTTTTTAATAGACATTGTAGTACTGATAATGACCATAATCGTCGGCTTCCTGTTACTATGTAAATCAATGAGCCGAAGAATTAAAAAACTGCATTAAAACATTCACCGATTTCATTATTTCAAAAATAGGCAATCTCGATTCAAATTTTTTTTCACACTGTCCTTCACGATATGTCACAAATCATCTTTTACCTGATAAACCAAACACAAACGTTTTTGTTGATCATGTGTGATAATTCGCTATCAAAACCTTATCGAGTGAAAAAAATAAATTTACAATAAATAATGACAACTGTTTTTCTCCACACACCATGAAGATGTTCTACTGTCTTTTCCTAACGCTGTGTCTTTTTTCGATTCAAGTACAAACTGAGGAAATTCTCATGCTGCTACCATTCGCGTCGCAGAGTCACAAAAATCTATTCTCACCGTTAGCCACTGCTTTAGGAAAAAGAGGACATAATGTTACCGTCATAAGCATGTTGAAACCGTCCGGTATTGAGGATAATGTTAGGGAAATATGGAGTTCAAGCTATTATTACTTGTTTAAGGATCAAGCAAAATTAGTCGTCGACTGGGGCAAAGATATTACTAAGACGAGAGAAGTATTTATGGAATTTTTAAAAACCCAAGTACAAATGAGCGATATGTTTTATAAATTGCCGGAAATCAAAAAATGGTTGGAGGAAGCTCGAAGAGGAAAAAACAAAAAAAAGAAATATCCAGTCGTGATCATGGATGGCGCAATGAACGAAATTGTATTGTCTTTAGGCGACTCTTTAGGCGACTCCATAATCCTCATCAATTCAGCAGTTTTGTTTCCGTGGATCGGTGCGAGCTTTGGCGTTCCAAACACGATTTCTTACGTCCCACTCAGAGCGTTTGAAACCACATCAAAAATGTCCTTTGTGGAACGAGTAAAAAACTTTATTGCGCAAGAGTTTTTTGATCTCTTCTTGAATTTTGGAGAACTACCGTACATTGATTCGATGGCGGAGAAGAACGTGCCAAATGGAAGAAAAGTTAGTGAAATATTTAGCGACGCGTCTCTGGCATTTGTTAACGCAGATCCCGTGCTGGACGAACCAAGACCCGGTGTGCCTAACGTCATCAACGTAGGAGGAATTCACTGCGAAGAGGCGAAAGAGTTACCAAAAGTATGGGGAAAAAATTTACTTAAAACAAAAAGTGCGGATGATAAAAATCTAAAATTTTATATTTTTTCTTATAGGAATTGAATGAATTCATAGGCAATTCTAAATTCGTTATATTCAGTCTGGGTTCGATTTACGACGAAAATTTAATGGAAGAACAGCACGAAGACATTTTTCTAAATTCTTTCGCTAAATTACCGTATAAAGTCATCTGGAAATACAACCGAAAAGTGACCAAAAATATTCCACCTAACGTCAAAATATTAAAATGGTTGCCTCAACAAGATTTATTAGGTAATAAAAATTATTAATTCCACTTTACTTTACTCTAAGATCAAAAAATGATCTAATACCGTACTTTATATTTTCTAGGCCACAGTCAGTCTTGCGCCTTTATAACCCACAGCGGTTTATTGAGTATGCAAGAAGCCGTGTATCATGGAATACCAATGGTGAGTATCCCATTATTTGGTGACCAGCCGGGAAATGCTTTTTTAGCAAAGGTTCAAAATTTGACCACGATATTGGATTTGAATAATCTTACGACTGACGCCGTCGTACGTGCGACGATTACGGCGTGCGAAGACCCGGTGATGCAAAATTCAGCGAGGAAACATTCGCAGTTGTTCAAAGATAGACCAGAAAAACCATTGGACATTGCTGTGTACTGGACGGAGTATTTAATTCGTCATCCGAAGGCTCTTCATTTACGCAACGCGGCCAACGAAATTAATTTTGTTCAGTATTTTTTGATTGACATCGTAATATTTGTAATATCTATGGTCAGCATTTTAGCCTTCGTATGTAAATCAATGTGCCGAAGGTTTTGCAAAATGCATTAAAAAAAATACATACATTTCTCTCTTGTAAAAAATTAAATAATCTCAACTCAAAATATTTTGAAGCAAGAAGAATTAATATTTATACAGTGCAACTTGTTTTGATATTCATACAAGAATCTAAGGAAAGACACGTGGATATGAAATGGGAAAGTTACTACACCAAAATTTTCCTACTGTAAACAAATTTGGTGCATTTATTCACTGGTAAAATTTAAAAAAAGTAAATTCTCGTTTTGTGTGGTCAGAGTCAAAATTTAAATGATTTAAGCATTTAATATCAAATGATCAAATTTCAGTTATGAAATTATTAGCAATCGTTCAAACTACACTGAAAGTAAACTCTCCAAAAAAAAAAAAAATTCTAATTGGACGAAACACGAGTATCATTTCACTGAGAATACTTTGACCAAATCTTTTCAATAGCATTCGTATTGACTTTCGCTATCTGATAGATTAAATAAAAACCTCGTGTTTTGATATCTTGACCCTGATAAATACTAACTACACCATTCTACACGCCACAATTTCCACACATGGGCGGAACCGCAGTATAAATACTCCATCAAGCACCCCTACTACTGCACGAGTAACAGTTTTTATTCCTGTATTACGTCACAATAAAAATGGAGGTAAAAAAAAATAATACTATAATAATAAATTACAATTAAACCTAATATTATTTTACACCTCAGTTCAGATTCCTCGTACTGATCCTGCTGTCGTTATCTCACTCGTCCGATTCGGGTGACGTTCTCATGTTATTACCCTTCGGTTCCATTAGCCACAAAATCGTGTTCGAGCCTATAGCACGTGAACTCGGTGCGCGGGGACATCAAGTCACTCTCGTATCGGTGTTCAAACCGAGTAAAGTCGTACCAAACGTAACAGAAGTCGTCAGTCACACCGTAACTGAACTCAATCGACGGCTACTCGACTCGTACATAACTATGGGAACGCAGGGTATCTCTTATTCAGTAATGAGTGACGTAGCCGACATTATGCATGCCATATGCGATGACTTTTTTAAATCGGGTCTGTTACAAGACTGGCAGAAAGCTGGCAAACACTTCGATAGCGTCCTTGTGGACGGAGTAATGGCTGAGTGTTTAATCCCCGTTTCTCACCTATTCACTTCCGCAGTCGTCAGTATGAACACCGCTTTCCTTTTTCCTTGGTTGTCTATTCCGACAAGCACTCCTACTCCATACGCTATTGTTCCGAATGTTTTCGCCCCATTGACGCATGAGATGAATTTTTGGCAGAGAGTTAAAAATATACTATATTTTGAGTCGTATAAATTTTATTTATCTTGGCTCGTGTACCCAGCGATGGAAACTGCGATGTACAAATATTTTCCCGAAGCTATGAGTATCGATCAATCTTTGAAAAAGATCTCTCTTGTTCTGGTAAACGGAGATTCCATATTATCATCTCCTAGACCACACATGCCGTATATAATTGACGTCGGAGGACTTCACTGCGTCCCGGGAAAACCATTGCCGAAGGTACGAGTTTGATACGAAGCGCGGTAATTTTATTTAATTATAACATACTTTGTTTTAAATTAGGACTTAGCAGATTTCGTCGAAACGGCGGAAAAACCCGGTTTCGTCTACTTCAGCTTGGGAAGTATCATAGACGACATCTTGACGAAGGAACAAGTGTCAGTTTTCGTTACGGCGTTTAAAGAATTAAATTACAAAATCATATGGAAATATCCTAAGGAGATCGAAAATATTCCAAAAAACATTAAAAAAGTGTCTTGGGCTCCTCAAAAGGACATATTAGGTAAACAACAGCAATTAATGCTGTTATATTTTTTTAGTAATTTTAATTTTCCTCACAGCGCATCCAAATATCTGCGCTTTTATTACTCACGCGGGACTCTTGAGTCTGCAAGAAGCGATCTACAATCACGCACCAGTCGTAACTCTACCCGTATTTGCCGACCAACATCAAAATGCAGCTTACATGAACTACATAGGCGTCGCCCAAAACTTATCTCTCCCGTCATTAACTGTCCAAACCGTGAAAAACGCCGTGGTTAGAGTATGCACCGATCCAAAAATAAAATCCAGAGTTAAAGAACTAGCCGATATTTTCAACGATCGCTCAGAATCACCCTTAAATGTGGCTGTTTACTGGATGGAATTAGTCATGAGACATAACGGAACACCCCACATGACATCTCACGTCCATCAGCTCTACTACTATCAATATTTCTCACTAGACATTCTCTTATTCATGACGATTGTCAGTTTGAGTATTGCGTACCTTAGTTACCTTTTAATTCATGCTTCTCTTGCGTTTGTATTGAGAGGAAAACCATGCAAATTGCAAAGTAACGGCACGAATTAAAAAAAAGTAATTCTTCAAAATCTTAAATGACTGTAAAATCCTTGACTGAGAATTAAAACTAATCCATCATCTTATTTCAAAATTTTCAAAAATTGCACTGTAATAAATTCTTCAAAATCATTCCCTTTTCAATTCACATCACGTGACATTTCCGTCGAGCAACGATTAATCTCCTATACTAATCTACTCAACGCTCCTTACCAACCAGCATTAATGAAATTCTGATGACTTTGAACTTGTATTACTCAACACGCATCCTAAACAACTCTCAAAAAAAAAAAAGATAAAAAAATTGCAAACTACGAATAATTATTTGTTCTCATTTCACATAAAAACCAGCTGAGTTTACATCTGCGAGAAGAGGCGTCTCATCGTTCATTCCTCAAATGTTGACAGTAACGGACATTAGCTGAGAACAGAAACATTTTCCTCTCTTTATGACATCCCCGAGGGATTCAGGTAAGTGAAGACGTTCGCTTTCTTTCTCCGACCTCAATTTTCAACTCATCAATTCATAACTCGACTAAAATGTCTACTCCAATTAACCCTACCTACCTCACATCCCTTTCAATAAGCTACTTTGTGTCGTCTTAATCAACATTCGCTAATCTTGTGTATGTAATCCTGGGTTCAAGGAGAATGAACGCGCTCGTCTTTTCAACGTTATTAACGGTAGTCGCCGCGTTAAGTCAAGACAAACTTCGATACGGTTTATTGGAGGCACGTGGAAATGAAGGAAACGAAGGTTTATTACCGCAAGTCGACGAAAACGTCATTTTAAGAACGTTCACAGCCGCCGAAAAATCGGTCAAGGATGAAGAAAAAGCGAATGGTGACTAAAAATTGAATTTTAATTTAAATATTTATTCACTGTTAATTAATTTTTTTTTTGTAAATGGTATTCCCACAGCGGCTAATTCTCGTAATCGCCGTGATACCTTTAAATCTTATCACGGTCGAGTAATTAAACCCGAAGTCGTGGAATTTTCAAGAGATGCTGAAATCGTCGCGCGCGCTATTGATATCTTAGCAACGACGTATAATTTCATCTTGTTAACACTTTATGTCATAAAATAATTAATTATAAATTTTTAAATTATGGATTCAGGGAAAATTTCACTCGAGAGGCCAGTGAGCGGTTGGTCAAGCGAGCTGCACCGCGTGCTCAGACAAATTTTAACGTTTTGTGTTCAGGAAGACAATTTCGGTGCAACCAGGATGCGAAATTTCGAAATTTCGATGGATCGTGTAATAATTTGCAAAATTCTGATTGGGGTATGGCTGTTGTTCGAATGAATCGACTTCTTCGACCAAAATACGGAGATGGTAAATTCGAGTGGGAAAAAAAATTCAGTTTTCTTTCTTACATTACAACCTGTTGTTGTTGATCATAAAAGGGTTAAATTCACCACGAGTGGCGGTTTCTGGCAAAGAATTGCCATTAGCCAGATTTGTGAGCACAACCACTATACCAGATTTTAATAAAGAACACTCGCGTTTGACGCACATGGTTGTGAGTTTTGGGCAATTTATCGATCACGACGTCACGTCTACGCCTCATCGAACGGGTACTCAAGATGTTAATTTAAAAACTACAATCTAAATACTAAAATATTTTTTTTTGTAGATTTAACCAACTGTTGTAATGGATTAAACAACGCGGATTGCATGCCGATAATGATACCGAGAGATGATCCTCAATTGGCTCAATTTAGAATTGGATGTATGGAATTTGAACGATCGCATAGAGCTTGTGGAACTGGTATTTAAGTACAGTGGTCACTCCTAACCGATTAAAATTAAAATAATAAATATTTTTTGTCTTACCTTTTAGGAGCTCGGGAGCAGATAAATCAAAACACCGCTTTCGTCGATGGATCTCAAATATACGGGTCGACGGTTGGAGAGTCGAATAATTTACGCACATTCCAAGGAGGTGTCGTACGAGTCCAACAAATTGACAGTTTTTAAAATAAAACAGTTTTTACATCGTAATAATATTTCAGGAACTTTGCAAACAACAAATAACGGCGCTTTTTTGCCAGTTAATCAAAACGACGGTTCTTGTGCCACGGCTGGAACTCGAAGAAATTTTTGCTTTCGCGCAGGTAAATAGTAGAAGATGTCAATTAAGACGACGTTGATTTAATCCACAATGACGCAAAAAAATTAGGCGACGATCGATTAAACATCCAGCCTGGTTTAAGTTCGGTCCACACGATTTTTTTGCGAGAACATAACCGCATTGCTAGAATTTTACGTTCGATGGGGCCGACGTTTAGCGACGACGTTCTCTTCCAAGAAACGAGGTTCAATTTAAAACACGCTAAACACAAAATTAACACCACTAATCATGTTGTTTAAACTCAAAAGGCGAGTAGTAATAGCACAACTTCAAAATATCGTCTATTCCGAGATGCTGCCCGCCCTCTTGGGTCCTACTTTGATGACGCAATTTGAGTTAAATCTTCCACCCGGAGGAACACAAACTGATCACAAGAGCGATGTCAATCCCAATATCATCAACAGTTTCGCTACGGCCGCTTATCGATTCGGACACAGTTTGATACAAAACGACTTCAAACTGGGCTCAGCTAACGGCAACAGCTTCGAGCTTCGCGAAAACTTCAACGACCCAAGTATAATTTACAGCTCCGGAGTCGAAGACGTGATTATGGGCAGCGTGACTCAACACGCACAGGTTTGTTTTTGTTTTGATTTCACGGTTTAGGGTTAAACCTTGAACGAATATAACTGGACTATGGACTCCAGTGTCTCGCGTGTTCCGACCTCCGGGATTGAAAATAGCGCCA
>JAQIWS010000983.1:0-14137 GCA_034696085.1 Stigmatogaster subterranea | reverse complement strand
AGAAATTCCAGATAGAACGTTTGTATGTATTTTAAAATATGAATGGCAGTGTAAAATTTGATCTGTCGACGTTTGAATTTTTCAGTTTAGAAGTCAACTGGAGGAGTAGTTGATATTTTGCTTTTGCATCTTGCGTCCTGGATTTCCAATTAGATAGGAAATCGATTTCCAACTCGTTAGGAAATTTTTACAGGCCTTCGTTTGGAAGAGTAAGTAAGTGGAATAAATAATTTACAATATTTAAGGTCGCGCAATAATTTCGTCGTCACCTAACGAACTTTATTTATTAACGAATATTTAATTAAATTTAAATTAATATTAGTATCCATGGGTTTTTCTTGAGTCTCGGTAAAACGAAGTTTGCAGCGCGTAGTTTTTATATTTTATCGGACAAGAAATTATTATTTAAAATTGTTTACATTTAAATTACAGGTGCGATTGATAATTATACGTGGTGCGTTATTGGAAGTTTAATTGGCGTCGAAAAAAGGTGCCTGACGACGCAATGTGGGTAAGGGTGGATTTATTTCATTAAAATATTGCGGATATTAGTAATTTACAATTCCGTGGATTTTATTTTCCTTAAAATTAGATTACAAAGAATTTTCCAAAAATTGAAATTGAATATCGTCTCACATTTTAGTAATTTTTTTTTTCTAGAGTAGTTTCTGGTTTTCACGTCACCTGACGTCACCCACTTCAACCACTGTGAGACGCTGTGCGCTGTTTTTCCGCGTGATGTAAAGGTGATATTTTATTCAACCAAAAGTCTTCGAGTGACAACGAGGAATAACTTTAAATCTGACTGAAGTAGTTAAAAATTGGAGGTCGTTTTCGAAGCAAATGACGACCACGAGTTGACGGTACCAACTTCTTCAACACTGTCTAAATCAGCTGTTAAGGTAGAGTTAGTCGTAGTGTTTAAAATTTAGTGTCATTTTGCGTAACTTGAGACGACTTAAAATTTGTCTCGGTAGAAATTATTCGAACAAAACTCATAGTTTCAAGTGATTTTTGAGCAACTTAAATTTTTCCTTGCAACAGTCAAAATTCAGATTTTAAGTCAGAAAAATTTATTTACGTTATTAATAAACTTGTAAAATTAAAATATTATGATTTACGAAATTAAATATCATAATTGAGTAAAATTAAAATTATTATCTTAACATTTCCTCACCGTGTTAACTACTGAGAAGCGCTAAAACCGCATAACTGAATTCGTAAGTACTCAGTTTTACAAATTTGAAATTATTACCCGCCATTTTCTAATCTTTCCGAATAATTTATTATTATTGTCTCGTAGATTTTTCATTTACTTTATCGACGAAATTTTGCGCAATTCAAGCAAGCCACTCTTTCGAAAACACCGTTCGGTAAGTCGACAAAAAGTGTAAAAAACTTTTATCGAATAAAAAAAAACCAAATCGAGTGATTTAATTTAAATGACTGAAACTGAAACTATCTCGACAGTAGTGCAATAAGCCGGGTGGAGTCAAATTTTGTCACCAGGTCGCGGGAGAGGAGCATTCTCACCTGGTTACCTGCCAATGAAATGTTCCACTAGCGGAAGCGCGAGCGAGAACGTTTAAAGGTTTGAGCAGTCGACGTTTGAATTTTCCTCAATTATTTTGCGTCTTGTTTTGCCTCGTGGATTACTAGTTCGGTTGGAGATTTATTTGGCGTTGGATTGTGCGTCGTTCGGAAGAAAAAGGTGATAATTTAAAGTGTTTATTGTCGCGCGGTAATTTTGTCGTAACTTTTCGAAAGAATTTTTGAATATTTAATTAGTTCTCGCGTACTATTTTGAATAATCTTGATGTCTCTATTACCGTTAACGCGTAAATTAAAATGCACGTTGCAGCCTAGGTAAAAGATTAGTGGAATGAAAATTACGAGAAAATTGATTAGTCGTAAGTTTATTACTCGATTTTTTAGACTGGAACGACGTTGAGAAAACGTGTTGCGCTGGTAAATTGTGGGCTGAAAAATAATGTTTTTGTAATTTTAATACTGTTCAAATTTATATATTCAATTAGTAAGACTAAAATTAGCGTAGAAAAATGAAAGAAACTAAAATGATAATTTTGCGTTGCAGTGACGTCGTCTGCTACGAAAAGTTTCACGCTCAAACTGCGAGTGAATTTTAAAAACTGAAAAATGGGAATTGTGGCCTTAAGGAGGATTTCAGGTTGTATGAAGTGTAATTTTGAACAACCGTTTATAAGTACGAAGGCAGAATGTTGGTATTTGGAAGAAAAATCAGATTGCATTTCAAAAGCGACAATCGTAAAAACTTTCTAATAATCTTACTAACCGGACTAATCCGTAACACGATCTAATAACGGTAATCTGAATTGCGCGAGGTTAAAAAAGTTAAAAAAAAAAAATTAGTGTAGTTTATTCTCGTAAGAATTTTATTCGTTGCTTTTGAGCTCAGTGTTAACGTTTTTACTTTGCTTTGATGTAAAAAATTTTAATTTTTGCGGATTTCTTACTAATTATTTGGCGAAAATCTATTTAGAAATATAGATCAAAATGCGAGGACAACTTCAGTCGATCGTGTTGATTTGGCAGTCAAGAATCGGTAAACCTTTCTTGTAATATTCAGAAGTTTTGTGTTTTTTGGGTTGTCGTTCCATTTCGATTTTCTGTTTTCAGGAAAATAATTGACCCGCCGAATAGACAGTAAAGTATCGGGACTCTGAATTTGACAGTCAGGATTAATTTGCTTAAATCCATCTTTATTTATTTTATTTCAAAATTTTGTAGGAATTGATCTTGTAGGACGGTTTAATCATTAGAATTGTCTTTAATCCCAATCCGCACGTCATCGATCTACAAACGGTAAAATGGCTTACGTAGGAATAATATTAGTAAAACTTAAATTAGTTTTTATTTCATATTTGATGGGTCGTTGGACGTTTGGAATTCAGTCACTGGAAACCCCGAGCACCGATGGAAAAGTTAAATTTTTATCTTTGCACGCGAGGCGATTTTAGAAAAGTAATTTAATTTTTTGATTTCTGTACTCTGACAATAATTTAATAGTGACATTGATTTAGATTAATTTTTGTTGTTTTCCAGGTACTGAAATCATCGCTCAACATCGGTAATTATTATTTGGATTCCGGGAGATAAATTAGCCTTTTCATTTTTATTTAATATTTGAAAACTCGCTCATGTACTACACCACAAATCAGCAAAATAAAGTATTAAAAATTTTTAAGATAAAATTAATAAATTTCAGAGGAATTTTTCTTCAACACTTCGCGGGTGAGGTAGAGTTTGTAGCCTGGCGTTTTATATAAAATAAGTAAAATATAAATTAATCAAAATTTAAACTTCAGACAAATGTATCAAAGATAAACAATATAAATTAGCCATAAAAATTCCAACATTTTTTGAATAATTTAAATTAAGCGATTAAAACTTAACTTATTTGTTCTGATTTAGAATTTAAGCCCCAAAGTATTTGATTAGTTTTGTAACAATTTTTTTTTTTGTTTTTTTATTTTCAGCAGAAGAATGGAAGAGTTACCGAATGGATATTTACGTTGGTTGGTAAAGTATTTTGAAACAAGTTTAATTTCGTTTATTGATATTAAAATTTTTCAGAGCTTGTGATCGCGTCTCGTGAGAATTGTTGAAGAGTGCTACGACATTCTGATACGAGTATTCAACGATGTTTACATCACTCAAGAATACAAATACCAGCTATTAATTTATTTTTTTTCAAGTAAGTTATTTAGTGGCTGTTTCTTGCGATGACTACACTGAAGAAAATTAATACTATTCCTGTTTAACCAAATTAACTTTCACCTCACCTAATATAAACAACTCGTTTTGATTTTCTTTTAGTCAGACGAAGAAAATTAACATTATCTGTTCTCTATTTCATATTTAGGTTAAATAATGTGAAGTTTTTCTCTTCATTTCAGTAAACTTTGTTTTCATTGAAGTTCCTATTAATTATTCACTGGTATTCTTCTAATTAGATATGTAAAAAATTTTGTTCTAACGGGCCAGCAGTTCTCAATGGATTAAATTCTTCAAAAATCGTGCTCAACGACGCCAGAAGTTTTTTCTACGGAGAACTAATTAACATAATGCTTAATTTATATTTAGGTCGTTGTAAACTAACACTGTAATATGATTACTACGCTACGAGGACAGTTGCCGTTCGTTTAGCGACAGACGCTGTATAATTATTTAACGAGCTGATACAGGTCGATGCGTCAAGAATTTGGTTTGTACCTTTTTTTGCTGTGAAATTATTTTAGTATTTGATTGTATTATATATCCGTTTTTACTTGTTATTTGCATGAGTCGAAGAAGATTCCGCTAATTTATCTTAGCTCAGCAACAACCAATGTTTATTAAGTTACTGTTAACGCTGAGCATCGACGAGCAGCTCTACGGTTCTCGTCCGTTTAAACGTCAGGTCTCCGAAAATCTCTCTGGTACGCGTTACCGATCGATTAAAATTATTTGTATCGATTTTACCTATCCTATTTTTTAGTTTGTCGACAAACTTCTGCAGAATTCTAGCAAGCAGAACTTGATGCTAGAATCGTTCTCCAAAGGGCGATTTGGGTCACGTTTGTTGGTTTTGAATTTATTTTTCGGATTGATTAGAAAAATTATTTATATACAGTAGTTTTAGAAAGTTTTGTGATATTAACGTGTCTTATGATATCATATTGTGAGCAGTAACTTGAATGGACGTATTTAGCTGTAGTGTCGTTAGAAATTTACAAACGGATTTAAAGCTTATCTTTAAAATTCTTAATCTTAAGCTTACCTTTTTTACTTAATCTTACCATACACCAAAAAATCTTTTTTCCAATCAGTTTTACTAATATATTTTCAAATTATTCCAAGTACCCTTTGCTGGACTTCTGGTATTGATATCAAAAAGTGCATAATCAATCTAACCTAACTTAAACTAATTTATAACTGAATCTAACTAACTAATCTAACCTTAACTAATATTAACTATTTCTTTTTGGGTTAGGTTAGAGCGACTGTGTATATATGGTATCAGTACCAACTGTGGGTTTATTTTGTCCAAATTATTGACTCGTATTTATTGGTACATGAAAAGATGGGGAAAATGCTTTTTGTGATGTTTTCAACTATGATAGCAAATTACTCTCCAGAACAAAACAATTTTTAGCTTTTATTGCACGGTGTTAATTTGGAAATGTCAAGCAGTTTTACATTTTTAGGATATGCTGTCAATTTGTAAATTTTATTGGTTTAATTCGGTGGAACTCGTTGTTAACTAGACCAGACTAGATTAGATTTTATAAAACTGTCAAATGTGATTTGACATCACGATTTTTGTTTTTGCTACTCTTTTTGTCATTAATTTTTATATCGTGTACTACATTGTAAAATGTCGATTTCTACAGTTTTTTTATTACAAATTTTTAAATGAAAAGTTAGTATCGATTTGTATATATAATATTAATACGTTTACAATCTCCCGTTAAAATTTATTACGTCAGGATTATCTTTCGCAAATTCATTTTACTGTAAATATTGCTAAATTTTTTAGTCATTGCAATCGCCAGTTTTTTAAGAATTTTACTTTTTAATAATGAATTTAGTTATTTATAGCCAAATTAATGCGATCAGGGTACAGATGTTACTGCATTCTGATTACTTTTCGCCCGACGTCATGCGCAAACCACAATGCTTAGCGCGATTGAAAACAGTAGATAGCCGAGAAAGAAGTTGGCTTCTCCGCGATGACTCGAACCGCTGATGGCAAGAAGAACTTCGGCATCGCATTGAGTGCCTCGCGTAACGGTTTTCCTTCACGATTGTGATGACTTTAAAGAAATTTGGATGCATCGTAAGAAATTCCAGGTGTAACGTTTGTATTTTAAAATATGAATGGCAGTGTAAAATTTGATCTGTCGACGTTTAAATTTTTCAGTTTAAAAGTCAACTGCGAGGAATAGATGATATTTTGATTTTTTGTCTTGCGACGTGGATTTCCAACTCGTTAGGAAATTTTTACAGGCCTTCGTTTGGAAGAGGAAGTGAGTGGAATAAATAATTTAAAATACTTAAGATCGCGCAATAATTTCGTCGTCATCTAACGAACTTTATTTATATACCAATATTTAATTAAATTTTGATTAATATTGGTGTCCGTGGGTTTTATCTGAGTGCTGTTAAGAGATTGATATGCAGGATGAAATTTACGAGAAATTAGGTGAATCGTAAATATTTTTAAAATTTTTACAAGGTTGACGTTGAGGAAACGTGGAGGTAAGAAATTTGAAACAATTCTAGTCCGAGTAAAAATCTCAGTAAAACGATGTTTGCAGCGCGTAGTTTTTATATTTTATCGTGCAAAAAATTATTATTTAAAATTGTTTACATTTAAATTACAGGTGCGAGTGACAAGTCTGAAATGGTGCGTTATTGGAAGTTTAATTGGCGTCGAAAAAAGGTGGCTAACGACGCAATTTGGGTAAGAGTGAAGTTATTTCATTAAAATATTGTGGAAATTAGTAATTTACAATTTTGTTAATTGCAGAGGAAATTTTGTAACCAGTGGGAAAATGTTCAGCGTCGACGCGTGAATACGGTAAATTAGCGCGTGCAATAAATTGTGAGTGTCTTGTTTTCTGTACACGCTGTACTTTCATTTTATCAACAGCTTAGAATAAGGTAGCTGCCAAGTGAAAATTTATTCGTTGCAGATTGACGCACTTAGCAACGAAACGAGTTGGCCAACTTCGGAGAAAATTTCAACTTATTCGCAGGAACTACTCGCGTAAATTTAGTAAAAAGCGTTGTTAAGCGTTTAAAAACTACCAATAATTCAGCTAAATGGATCTCGCGAAGTTGCCATTTTCGCCGTTAAATCGTAAAATTCAATATTTAAAAGTGGAAAAAATTGTGCAAACTTGAAAAAAATGACAGTAAATTTTGCGGTATGAAATTAACAAGCACGCGCAGTAAACGTGATATTTACGTTAGTTACTGAACAAAATTTTGTAATTTTAAGCTTTTCAAAATAGTAAAACTCGGGTAAGGTAAATTGATTAACGTCTTGCACGTTTTCCAGATGACTGGCAAATTGAACATTTAGCGTCAAGTAATTTTTCAATCATAAATTCAGGTGAAATTTAGTCGGCAATTTGACGTTTTCGTTAATTTTTAACATTTTATTTAATATTATCTTCGTTTCTGATTTTTAATTCTTGTAGTTTACCCGATGATCACTCGCGCAATTTCAGCAATCAACTCGATAGACGAACATCATCCAACAACACGGTAAAAATTTTAGGCAATTCTATTCAGCTAAATATTAAAAAATCATTCGGAAATTATTTTGATAAGAGGTGATTTCAAATTTTGTCACTAGGTAGCCGTACCGGAAAGGATTTCCTCACCTGGCGATTTTGTCACCAGGTAGCGGAGAGAAGCTAAAATTGGTTCACGCGCGGGAGCGTTGAGTCTTCGTCTTGCGATGTGGATTTTCGATTCGACTGGAGAGTCGGTTGTGTTGATTCTTCGTTTGGAGGAAAAAGTAAGTGGGATTATAAAAAAAAGTGTCGCGTGGTTATTTTGTCCCAACTTAACGAAGGACGTAATTTATGAATATGTAATAAGAATTTGCGTGCTGTTTTGAATAATCTTAGTCTTTCATAATACGTTGGTTTTTAACTTTGAGTGTTTGTACTCTAGTCGAGCGCGTGCTGTTAAGATTAGGCGAATGAAATTTATTAGAAATTAGATTAAATATAAATTTATTGCTCGTTTTTCTAAGATTTCTACTTAATAACGACATTAAGAAATCGTGAAAATAAGACGTAAAATTATTAATTACAGATATGTTAAGTCAGCTTTTGGTTAAAAGTGGAAAATTTATGATAATTGAATGTGACAAGTTTAATTTGCATAAAACAAAATGGCCGACGATGAGTTGAGAAATGTCGAAATTTTAAGCGTAGATTATTACGCGTGTTAAATTTTTATCCTCTCGCGTAATGCGTGAACGTTGAATTTCCCACCTAATTTGACGAGGAATTTATTGTTAATTCAACCGGATTATATCGTCTTAATGGCTTTATCACGGATTCCTGATTTTAAAATTATAATTGAAAGTAAATTAATATAATTTTTTATAGTTTCGTTGATTTTTGGGACTTGACTTTGGAATGGAAGAGGAACGCGTACCGTTGATTACGAAAACGAATATCCTGTAGATACGCAGATTTTATTCTTTTAAGAGTAAGAAGTGGAAATTTCAGGTTGTATTTTGTATTTTTTAATTACGTATTGAAATACAGTACAATATACGGTGTAAGAAAGCGCGTTGATTTTGTTGAAACTTTTAATTTTGCCAAACCGTTTCTTTTAAAAGCGACAAGAACAAAATCAACTAGAAACGGAGAATTACTGATCTATCTAACACAACTAATTACTAATCCATTCTAATCGGAATCGCATGACGAAAAAAATTAAACCAAAAAATTTCTCGTTGTTTAGGAAAGAAGATTTTATTGAAATATCTTGATTTGTTTTAGCGCAGCTGTGAAACACATTAAACGCGTAGGCAACGCACATTGAGCAATTAACTATTTAAATATCTGTTTTTTTACAGTGTAGCTACGAAAGTTTTCCGTACGATTAGTTTTCTTGGCAGGAATAATTTTGCGCGCCGTTTTTATGTATGTGTACTGTAGATTATTTTTACTGTTCTTGCAGATATTCATGAACGTGGTAGAACTGAGCATCACGAAGATAACGCGAACGAGTAACGTATAAAGTTAAAACATTAGTTTGTTTGGGACGACAAGAAATTAATGATGTTTTGTTTTCTTATTTTTTCAAGTATTAATTGTCCGATTCTTTTCGCCGAGCAGCTCTACGGATTTCGTTCTTTTAAACGTAAGTTCGCCGAAAATTTTTCTGTGGAACGCATTACTGATAGTTGAAATTTATTTTTTATTTCAAGTTTGATGAGTCGATAAAGATTCCACGGATAAAACTGGACGTTTTTGGTTTTACACTAAAAACAAGTAGGTAGTAGTTTAATAAATGAGGTGTTGAAATAAAATGGTTGGATGAAAAGGTTAAATCTAAATTTATTTTTTCTTTTCCAAGTGGGGAGACGAGAGTAAGAAAATGGCGAGACATTTGACCATATCAATTTCAAGTTTACGCCTTGAAGAAATTGTAAATTAAGTTAATTTTGGATTTCTTGTTTTTAAAAAGGTGAAATCGAAATTTTTTCCTTCCTTTTCCCAAGCCACATAAAATTTAAATTTAATTTTTATTTCATGTTTGATGGATCGATGAATCGTCCACGAACAAAAGGTGGATGTTTTTGGTTTGCACGTAGCTCAAGTTTTCTCATTGCATCTTTACTTTAGCAGACTTCCGCGGGCGCTGCTGTCAAAGGATTTCATTATCAAAAACCAAAACAAAAGGTAACGTGATAAATATACTGACCTACTAACGCGTTGTTTTGATTTTAATGAATGTTAATTTCTTACTTATGGTCGAGGAAAAGAAGAACAATCGGATCGTTGTATAAGTATGAAAAGCTCCGAATTCAGCATTAAGATCAGCAATTTTGATTGGTTGCAAGTAATAAATTTTTTGCTTTAATTATTATTTTCAAATATTCTACAGACGGTGAAGGAAGTGGCAAAAATTAAAGGGGAATTTTTCGGACGTTCCATTCTACTTCTGAAAGGATAACCAAGCTGAATATTCGTTAAGTAATCGGTATTACGTTCATGAATAAATTTTTAAAACCTTTATTTATATAGCATTTTAGAATTATGTTGGAATCGCACTGGACGGAAAAATATTTTTTACAAAATATTCGCATTTCAAATATACATTCGGCTTCGAACATCGAAGATTAATCCGGATCCTGGAGATAAGTTATTTTTAAAATACTCAATACGTGTTCTCCAACTGAAAATTCTTAACTTTATTTTACAGATTTGAGATACAGTATATGGATTATGGTATCGGAAGTATTACTACACTCTGCAAAGTAAAACTGGTAATCTGGCGTTTGACGTAAAATAAGGAAAAACAAATTAAAATTAAAATTCAAACTTAACAAAAATAAGCAATAAATTAGCCATAAAAAATCATGAAATTTTTGTGAGTAATGTTTTTCAGGTTTTATTTTCAGGAGAATAATTGAAGACTCACTGACGTGTTCGTTGCACAACGAATTTTGACGTGATCATTTAGATTACATGATCTTAAATTTAATTGCATTAATTTAATTATTTTTGCTAACGAATTATTTTTTTCTTACAGAATGGATATTTCTCGCGACAATCCCGCAGAAGAAAATTAATACTAAATTTACTAACCTTAACTAATATTTTAATAACTCGTTTTGACTAATTTTCTCAGGTGCAGAAGATTAACAAAAAAATTTCTCCTTTCATATTTATTCTAATTAATGTGAAATTTTTCTCTACATTTCAGTAAACTTTCAGGAAAGCTTTTAATTATTAAGCATTAAGCATTTTCGTACTATAGTGTGGACCAGTAATTTTCACTGGATTAAATTCTTCAGACGTCGTAATCAAACGCTGCACCACAAATTTTTTCGCCAAAATGTGAGGTAACGTTTAATATAAATTAAGGTCGATATACAGTATTCGAATATAATAAACTAATTCAAATTATTCGACGGAATTCCCACAACGAGACAAATACCAGCCAGTTGACTTAAGTTGGTGCGCAATGAATTCAGTTCGTGTCACTTTATTCTGTGAGGTAATTTTAGTAAAACGTTGCACGTAATTAGTACGATTTTCTAATGGCATTTTTATTTATTTTGACACGGTTTCGACGACGCTGCTGACGAAGGATTTTGCTTCCGACAACAAACGAAAAAGGGTGATATAAGAAATAAATTTATTGATGTTTACATGCCTTCCGTTATTGTAAACCATGACTTTCATTTTTTGGGACGAGTCAGAGTGGAACAATGATGATCCAATGCAATCCTTCAAATGCAGCATTGACAAATTTAGGATTGGTTGAAGTAATATGGTAATCTATTTCTTAAATAATAATTTTTGTATATTCTACAGACTTTGGCGTAAAGAGGCAGTTGATATTGAAGATGAGTTTACTTGATTTTCAATTGTCGTTCTCGAAGGGCAGCCAGACTGGGTACTATAATTGATTTTTCGCATAATTGTAAAATTTTATTCTAAATCCTTATTTACTGTATATTCCATTTCAAAATTTTATACGAATTGCTGTCGAAGGACGGATGGTCTTCACGAATTTTCCTCATTCGCAATCCCAGTGCACCAGTCATGCACAAAAGGTAAAATCAGAATTGAAATGATTTCTGTAGGAATAATATTAGCAACTTGAATGAATGTTTTTATTTCATGTTTGGATGTCGTCCACGGAATCACCAATCCACCAACGTTTGGAATTCTTCAGTGCAAACCGATAGAAAAGCTGAATTTTTATCTATTACGCGAGGCGGTTTTATTTATTTTACTATTTAGTAGTGACATTTAGTCAGATCGATTTTTATTATTTTCTAGTTTAATCATCACGATTACAGTATTTTGGTTCTGCTTAATGGGAGGTAAGTTATTGCAGTTTTTTAAAATGCTGGAAATTTGTTTACCTCATCTGAAAAATTGTTAAAACCGTATTTTATTTTACAGATTTTTTGGCACAGGAGTGAGTTTTCAGATGTTCCTTTCTGCAACGCATTGCAGTGAAGAAAAAGCGTAAAATAATTTTAATTTTAACGTATTAAATATGAACAACAAATTAGCCTTGAAAATTACTATTTTTACTACGTCCAATTTAAATTAGAAGATAAAATTCTAAATTATGAAATCCTAGAAAAATTTTACAAGTTATTATATAACTGGTTTTTGCTTTTTTATTTTCAGAAGAGTAATTGAAGATTCGCGACTCGTGGGATTTGTCCTCCTAGGTTGTACTCGAATATTGCTACAAAATTTTGACGCTACTACTGTATTTAGAAATGTTTATAACTAAAATTTTCATTTACTTTTTTTTCCCCAAATCAATTCTCAGTTTCTCGCGATGACTCGGCGGAAGAAAATTAATACTAATAGTCACTAACAAATTAACTCTCACCCACCTACACTTTAGTAACACGATATATTTACTTTGTTTTTCAGACGAACAAAATTAACATTTTCTGTTCTGATTCATTTTTAGGTCAAATAATTTGAAATTTTTTCTCCAATTTAGCACATTTTTATTACTTCAGGAAATGCTTCATTAATTATTAACTTTTCTTATTAGATATAAATTTTCGGTTTCGTGTTAAGCAACACTCGTGAGAAGAAACGGTTGAGATTCGAGATGAGTTTTGTGAGTTTCATTGTCGTTTTCGTAGGGTAACCAGACTGATAAATTAAATTTAATGCATGTCGACATTCGCAGAAATTACTCTCTACGTGGACGTGTGGAGTGGTAACGCGGATATTTCCAAGGAGCGTCTTTCGAAAGTAAAATTAAATAAATTGGAATACTGTAATATTAGTGCAACATTAATTATTTGTTAAATATTTGCATGATTCGACGAAGATTCCGCGGACTTACTTGGCTCTGCAATAACTGACATTTTCAAGAGTCAGTCGCTGGCAATTTGGAGCACAACGTCATAATAAGTATAACATTTTAAAATTAAATGGTAAATTATTCACGAAATCGACTGACAATTTTATAATAATTTAATAGTCAAGTAATTAAAAATTAAATTACTAATTCTGATTTTACAAAATTTAAACTAATTTTCTTGTTTTATTTTTACGACAATGATTGAAAATTAAAGGAACGGTTGAATACTCATTAAACGGTAAGATATTTTAAACCAAATTTATTTTCACGTGTTTTAATTAATAGCAATCTTTTAATTAGTTTAGGACTTGGACTAGAACCTCGTGGTTAGATCAGCCTTCGCGAAGATATTGCTACAAAATGTCGAAGCGAGTATTTCGCGCTATTTATGTAAATAAGTTTTTAATAATTAGAACTTAACTTTTTCAGAATGGTTTTTTGCGTTGACCCCGCGGAAGAAAAATAGTATACTAACTGTATTTATAATTAACCCAACTAATAATTTAACACATAAGGTGAAGAAGAAAATTAATAATCAAATTTTTGTTCTCTTCGTATTTAGGTTAGATAACGCGAAAATTTTTTCTCATTTCAGGAAAGCTGCCATTAATTATTTATTAAGATATAAATTTATTAGATTTAAACTTTTGCGCTACATATTAAATTTTTAGTCGTCATAATCAGTGACGCACCACAAGTTTTTTGACCAAAGGATAAGATACGTAATGCTTAGTTTATACTTAGATCTTTTCAAATTAATAGTATTAGCAGTTTCGAATTACTGCTTTTTTCTGCTTTTTTTCTCAGTTTTGCTTTTGACGCAGCAGTGAAAAACGAGGTTGCGCGTGCGGGACTTGGCGGACTAATTATTCCATTAGTGTCTATTTACAGTTTGGCAGTGACTGCGAAGTAAGCTCTGATAAGACGAATTGGTATTCTGGACTTATTTTGATTTTAATTTCAATTTTTTGCAATTTTCCCCTCAACGTGAGATTGAAACTGACCACTTCCAAGAAATAGCGACGGTTTGCAGGATTCGTTTTGTGTTAAGAAAATTTCAACTTTGCGTAGTCTCATCGAATTTTTATTTATTTTTACGTCTTTTGCACGCAATTGTCGTGGATTTCGCTGCATGGTTATGCATTCCTACATCACGCGCCGTCTACAGAAGGTAAAATTATTTTAATTGGAATAATAATGTTGCAACTTATGCTATTTTTTAATTTTACATTTTTCATGATTCGGTGAAGATTCCGTGGACTTATTTTGGCTGAGCAACACATAAGTTTACTGGTTACTGGTAATATTCGGAGCACGGATAGAGAAGTTATATATGGTTAAATATTTGTTTTTTTACGAGGGGATGTAAGAAAAGTTACCTACCGATTGAGAAATACTTTAATGACGACAGTATTGCACTTATAATTTTAATTGCTTTTTATTATTTTACTGGACACTGCGGTAGTCATCGCTCCATGTTCCTTTTTGAATATCGAAAATTATTTAT
>JAQIWS010000982.1:0-14150 GCA_034696085.1 Stigmatogaster subterranea | reverse complement strand
AACAAAAGAAACAAAAAACTAAAAACAAAAAACAAAAAACAAAAAACAAAAAACAAAAAACAAAAAACAAAAAACAAAAAACTATACAAACATTGGAGAGAAAATATGAAAACAACAAAATAATTACACAAACATTGGTGGAAAAAGAAATATCGAAAATAGGTCCTATAAAAACACCGAAAAAGTAAACATTAAAAGATGCTGCTGTGTAAACATTGACGAAAAAGCAAACATTAAAAGTTGCTGCTGTGTAAACATTGACGAAAAAGCAAACATTAAAAGATGCTGCTGTGTAAACATTGAGAAAAAGCAAACATTAAAAGATGCTGCTGTGTAAACATTGACGAAAATATGTATATAAAAGAAAGTTACAATCTTAGTAACTACAACACTATTGTTTTATTAATTTGGTCTACTGTAAGTTAAAAATCAGACATACCACACATAATTAACGTTCCCTATCGTTAAAAAAGAATGCGATGATTAAAAATATTAAACAATTTGTAATTAAAGTAGTTGTTGTCATTTTGTTACTCGTGTACGCAATATTTGCTTTAAAATTTATTTATGATGAAAGATTTATTTTTAAACACGTAAATGCTAATCTTCGTGCTCAGTCACAGATTTTAAAAAATTCTACAATATTTGAATCCAAATTTTCGAAAGTGCAAAACATTTCAAATACCGGTACCAATAGAAGCGACTTTACGTGTGACAAAATACCTCGAAAATGCGATGTGAATAGTATTGAAGGATGTGATTGTACAAAATTATGCAAAAGTGATAAATATGAAATTTTATATGTGAGGGACACTGTAATTCCAATCTTTTTTGGAAAATACATTTTAGAACCAGGTTATTATTGTGTACCGAAAATTTCTGTTCAATGTAAAGCTAATACCTCCTATATGCTGTATGACGGTCAACAATGGATTTGCATATGCAGATATCCTGAAATTTTTTCGGGGAAAAATTGTGACGACTTTATTGCTTGTCAAGTTAATTATCACTCCGTTAAAAATTATTTGTGGGACAGTAAGCTTTCCAAGCGCGTGGATCTAGAGGAAAATAACGATTACTATGAACTTTTACCAAACAACAAACCTAGATTTATTTGTAGATGTATGAACAATGATGACAAAGAAAATTCACTAACATTCTTTGAAAACTACTTTCCTTTACAATGTTTTGAAGATAAATGTAAAAATGGAATTCCACATTCTTCCGTGATTGGTTTTGATGAAAAAATAATGGGGTGTAATTGCGGAGACTACTCCGAAACTAGACAAAGAAATAGAGACAAGAATGATAAAACTTCTGTTTGTACTCACTGCTATACAGAATACGGTTTAACTGAGGGTATTGTTCATTTAGAAACACCAACGTTCAACAAGAATACTCACGTACGTGATAAAGAATTTAACAGTTATCCATCTGTAGCTGTTACTGGTGAAATCGGTTACTTAAATTGTTCTGTAGCTAATTTTGCCATTACAGGTACGTCAGACTTTATTCGTCCCAATTTAGATGATAAAAGAAGAATCACTGTAGTCTATGGATAGATGATTTATTTCATGGATCCTTAACCTGGAGTACATGGACTTAAGGCAGGGTTTCTCAACCTTTTTTTCCTCGTGGCCGCCTTTTTAAATGTTAGATTCTCTATGGGCCCCCCCCCCCCAAGAATATATAGTCTATATATTGTCTTACGTGGATATTTTCGCCGCTGTTGTGTTATTCCCGTTTTCTTCAGAAGTGGCTGTTGGTTTTCGGTGCATGAACACAATACGGTAAATACATTGCATGGCAAAAACGTGTTTGCGTTGGTGTTGCTACTTTACGTATTTCTTCCAATGTGATTGTAAGATCTTGAATTTTATGTTGTCTACAAAAATTTGTTGTCATTTATTTGTGATCTGACACAGTAACCACGTTGGCTTTCCACAATCTTGAGGCGACACAATAAAAACGTAGAAAAAATTAGCATTTGACTACAGTACAACAATTTCTTTTCTGTGTACTAGCCATTATTATCAGTAATCTGATACGAAACAACGCGTATACTGAACATCTCTTCAGCAGCCGTCTTGTGATAGTTATGTGGTAACGTTGGAACTAACACGTCCTAACTAAAATTAATTTTGTTTGGTGCGGTTCTGAAATCTAAATATTTTTCGTGATAAAATTTGTCAAAATTTCGATTTTTTTGTGAGTTCACAAATATTTGCTGTTGCCTCGCAGAATTTTGCTGTGGCCCCAAAAAATGTCTGAGGCTCCCAAGGGGGCTATATGGCCCTCGTTTAGAAACCCTGCTCTAAGGCGTGGATTCTTAACCTGGGTTACATTGACCTCTAAGGGGACCGTAGATAGATGTCAGGAGGTCCATGAAGGTTTATGGAAAAGAATTAAATTTTTATTTTAACTAATTTTATTTTTTTTACATTATTTCTATTTACATGATTTATTTACATTTGTAGAAATGTAGTTTATGCTCATTAACGATTTAACATTATGCTAGCAGATCGGGCATCCCTAATCCGGAAACTTCCGATATCCGGACATTTTTCGTTTACCTAGATCAATTTATTTTCTCAATATTTAAAGAATTTACACATGCATCAGCAACTCAGATATAAATTTTTGGTTTCTTCCGTTATTTGGACCATAATTTCACTAAAAATGAGTACCGCAGTGGTTAATAATGCGCTACATGTAGTTCAAAATAACGTCTACAGTGACAGTACCGAACGGGTGTTCAGACAATTTATCGCCTCCACAATTATTCGCCCCACAGTTAACCGAAATCACAATTCACCGCGCGCTTCGTTAGATATTATTTTATTGTCTTGAACTACTGCTGTTTCTGTATCTTTACTTCATCTATCTTTATGCTTTATGTTTATCTTTCGAATTGCCAAACATTAATAATGTGCGTGAAGGATGCCATCTAAAGTTTGCTGAGTTAACAGGAAATTATCATCCAACAATTTGGAAGTTTTTACAGGCATCAAAAGATGAGCAAAGCTAGCACTGGAGTTGTATACAGTATGCCTAGTGTGACGCCACCACCCCTTGAAAGTAGTAACTTATCTTGACAGTGATTCCCTGCGTAATGCGGCTCGTTTTACATCACACCCAAGACCCGAAATCGATATACGGTATGTATTTACGATTACTGTCTCATAACTATGTGTTCTGAAAATTGTACGATTCAATTGCATATAAGTAACTAGAAATTTGTTTCTTCCGTTATGGAACAGAATTGCAGGAACCTGCAGGAATTTGCCATGCTGTAGCATTCCTGCAGGATATATTGTTTGTTATTCAAATGCTGCACGAATTGCTGCATGTTCCTGCAGCCTTAGCATTTGAATGGCAGAATTTCCTGCAGCTTATGGCATCAAATTGCTGCAGGATTAATTCCTGAAGCAAATGCAGGATACTGCAGGACTTATTTTAAAAGGGTTGGCTTAGATAAATTTGATCTGCGGAGACTTGAAGATGGCAAGGAATTGTAAGATGGTAAATTGTGCGGGCGACGAACTGTGGAGGCGAAGAATTGTAGGACGAAAAATTGTCATTAAATCACTGAACGCTGTATCTATAAGTTATTCAAATTAAACTAATCAATTTACTTTTTAAAAATGCATAAACAAATAAATTAATAAATAAATAAAGATTATTAATTTGTGTTTTGTGTTCTTTTATCCGGATACTTAATTATTCTAAAATCCAGAAAATTCCGAAATTCGAGACATGTCTAGTCCCGAGGATTCCAGATTAGGGGTACCCGACCTGAATTAGCAGGGTTCGACAAATGTGGTCACTCAGTCGCCCGTGGTGACTGGATTTTTTCAGATGGCGACAAGATTTCGGGACCAAGTGGCTAACACATGCCATTTATTACAATTATCGCCACTGGTAATCTGTACCTAATTTACATCAATCATAGTTTGGGGAGACGGGGGCTACACAAGGATTGGCGACCAACTTTTATGGCGATTTGTCGAACTCTATGTATTAGACATGCTACGTAAATGGTATTCTTGGTTTTCGCTTCATTTCAATTTATTTTATTTAACGTTTGCAAAACTTAGGTTCAGTAGACTACCAAAGGGGATCGTGACAAGAAAAAGGTTAAGCATCTACTGTATGATCTACACCGATCTACACCGATCTACACGATATTTTTATTTCTTGGTAATTTTTCACCAAATAATTTTTTTTTTCAGTAGTTAAAGGCAAGAGTAACCCTGTAGTAAATATTAATATTGTAAAAGTATAATGTGTATCTGGACGATATATATATATATATATATATTCACAGCTCTCCGTTTACACTCAGATCATTAAAACGGGCTCCAGGCCGCATTGGTGGGAGACCTTGCACCCCTGTCAAGGTTGAATCTTTCGCGTGGCTCACGAGGCCCTGGAAAGTGCAATAAAAGCACGGAAGCCTGCCGCCCTTCCAGCGTGGGTTCCCGGTGGTGTGGATACGTAGCACACAAATAAATAGGTCAACAAGCAGATTACGGTCTCACGTCCTTTATTCATGATCGTCGTTTCTACTGGCCGACTTGCCGCTCTCGCTCGTTCCTCGCTCGGTATCCTAATCCCCCGGTAGTTCTCTCCACTCCCCAAAGATCTCCAAACTCCCAAGTCTCCCCTTTTTATATATTCCCCCTCCTAGCGGGTGGATTCCGAACTTTTAATCACCCCCCTTCCCTCATATATTTTAGACAAGCCCCGTAGGCGTGTCGCCAAGTACGTGACATCATTAATCATTTTATTATCTCATTTTTTCTTATGAACAATAATAGAAAAAAAGATCTACCTGCAGAATTAGTTTTTGTATTTTAATTATTTGGTTGGTGTTAGCAACGAATAGGGTAAGGTACTTCTTAAAAAAAATTGCAGTAAAATATTGGTATATGTTAATTGCAATGGTGAGAATTTACGTGCAGTGCTGTATGCAAACCACTTGCCTGAATAATTATGAAGTACAGTACAGTACTGTAGTATTGTTTTGTCGATTAAAATTTCATGTAACTTACCGAATGTTTAAGTCGGCAAATCACCTTGAAAACGAGTTAGTCATCGACTCTATCAAAGACAACACTCTCAAACCTAACTCACATCATCCGGCCTGTACTGTATTGACATTGCAGAAATTCCACCTCGTATATCATTGACTTGATATATCCATATGTGAAAACGAGATCGAGCTGGAATTTCTGCGGGAAAATAGGGAAAATTCACAAAAGAAAAAAAATTGTCAAATCTGTGAAAACAAGATGAAGTTTCTACAATGTACATATTAGAGAACTTTTGCAAAAAAAAAAAATGTCAAAACAATATGAAATTCCTGCAACGTCAGATAGTAGATATAACACCAAGATCAAGAGGCACATTTATTTTGACTATGGAATAATTGCCAAATGCCAGTACAAGTATTTAAAAAGATAACAAAAATCAATCTATACTTATAATTAATAAAAAAATAATTTAGTAACATAGCAAATATTTAAAGTAACATATACCTTTACTACTTAATTTGTTACTATGAGTAGAACGATTGATTATATTTCTGGATCTGAAATAGATAATTCTACAATCGATATTCATAATCATTACGTGAATAGTGGGTTACAATTTACTAACATGGATATTCGGATATTACCAATCACCAACGATCAGTGTATTGTTTCAATGATTGTGGAAGAAATTAATTGTGAAAATTCCTACGTAAAATTTAAGCAAAATAAAACTCCCGCAACTGTTTTGAAAGATATATTAGTTGGTAATACGACAGCTACTGAAATTGAAAACATATTAACAAATTTATCTCATTTCTTTGATTTTGATATTGATATTAATAGTCTTAACAATGAAATTGACAAAAAATGTTACCTCATTAAGTTGTTATCATCTGATTTTTACAATTTCTATACCGATCCCAATTATTGGATTTACGAACCAAATGCAAGCACTTGTTTCAATAAATTGCAGAATTTCTTGTCTAGCCGTGAAATAAAAGGAAAAGATTGTTATATCTGTGCCAAAAATACTGAAGATGGGCTTGGAACTGTATATTACATTAAATGTAGTAACGTCAGTAATAATGAACTCTTGCGATGCGTTAATAATATTTCAACTGAAAGCTGTGATCTGAAGAGTTGTTACCAACAATTTAGGTATCGCGTTGTACATACATTTGATCTGAGACCAGTAGAAGCACTAACGAAAGGATTATTCAAAACCAAATACTATTGCTTCTATAAAATTGTAGAATGTAATATTTGGATAGATAATAAACTCTTACATGTGTTAAAAATGCCAGGTATAAAATTAGGATTTTTTGAAAAAATGTTTGATTTTAATATACCAATAATTGAAATTTAATATTGCGTTCTGTTTTGTAATTTTTTTTAGCGGGAGGGGGGACAACCTGTAGCGATCAATATACTGTACAAGGGATAAAATTTAAAAATAAATGAAAACAAACAAGTCGGCTAGGTAAAAAATGATTTTACGATTTTATGATTTACGACGATTATACGCTATGATAGACTTACCATATTTTTTTCTCCTCAAACCGGGACATTCTTGGAAATTTCCCCTCTCAATCCGGGACTTGCATGTAAATTTCTCCCTGAAACCGGGATATTCTTGAAACTCCCTCAGGAGTACTACTTAATCAGAGATGAAATGCTGTATGAAGTGCGAGTATCGTGCTAGACAGAGAAGGCGACCACAAGTCAGAGTTTGGGTTGTACGCGCAAACAAATTGTACGTTTGTTTCGTGGTTATTTTTTAATTTCAATTATCTTATCAATACTGGATCCGCATTTCATCTGGTTTTTTCTAACCTGGACAAAACGTCAAACTGACTGGGACGCCGGGACAAGAGCTTCAAACTGGGACAATTCCCGTCAAAACGGGACGTATGGTAAACATACTCTATGACCAAGTCACTATAATTTCTCAAGTTAATCTTAAATGGGAGATTTGTGAGTAAATTTCCAGTTAATATACCCGACAACGACCACGGGTTGAAATCAATTGAAACTACCACTTTTGTGTGAAAATTAATTTTTTTATATCTTATTCAACATTCTTTTACCTTTTTACTATGTGAGTTTGCTAGCTTAAATATTTATTCTACAATCACCAATTTTTTTAACAATGGCATCGTAATAAGTTTGCATCAAGGTAAAGTCATTACCCATATTGTAAACCACGATTTGACAATCAGGAGAACTCGGATTTCCTCTAATCAACCAATCTTCGTATAAACTATGCAAATTTCTTAAATCATACAATGTAATGGGTTCTTCCTGAGGACGACCTCGAGTTTTGACATGCTCAAATGCGACTTCGGGCTCGGTTTTCAAATAAACTATTGTATATTTAAAAATGTAATTTTAGCATCCACAATCAAATTTTAAAAATTTAAATCAGCATAGATTTACCACATAGGTCAACTTTGGTGTTAGTATACTTAGTGAAAAAATTAAATAATTCACGATGTATTGAGTTATCGACGTTTGAAATTTTTCCTGTCTTGAATAAATTCTTTTCAAAACAGTAGTGTGCACTGTAAATTGATCTTTCCATTATTTTTATTGGTTCTTGCTAAAATTTATGAACATTTGTAAGACGTAAGGACAGTGGGCAAATTGTAACTTTTTTCACACTAACCTGTTTTTGGTTATGTATTTCTGCCATTGTTGATAGTACGTACGACTGAAAAGAAGAAGCCCACTTAGCTGGCTCATTGTACGCCGATTCCTGAAAAACGTCAATTACCAGCAACAAATTAGTAGTAAAACGTTGAGCACCTTTTACCATTTTTTTTACCAATAGATTAAATGAATCCAAATTCATCCACTTGTCAATTGGTTCGGGGTATACCTATGGGGCATCGCATATTTATGTGTATTGCTAATGGCTATGCTAATTTACTCTACAATTATCGTATTTGTCTGTGCAAAAATTAAAACCATACCTTACAATAAACATTTTTCGAAAAGTAGTCAAGAAATGTTGATTTTCCACACGCAACATTGCCCTCTACAATCACCTTAATTTAAGCATTGAAATTTTAGGTTAAGTTATGTTTAACAACAACCAGTGTTGACCCCAGTACTTCTCCATTACATTTTTTCTTTGTTGTTTCTAGCAGCTAAATGAAAATTACAATCTAACCAATCCTGAACTCCGAAAAGGAATACGTAAAAACAACGGCATAAGTTACGGGCGCAACACTGACTAAAAATATAATTATAATAACATCTTTAAAATACTTACTGTAAATGGTAATTTATCAGTTTCTGTAATTGACGATTTAGTGAGTTTTTCTGTGATTGATTCAACAATGGTTTCACTTATAGCAGACATTTTCTTTCTTTTTTTTTCAATAAATTGAAGAAATAAGTAAACAAACTACTGTACAACAAAAAGTGTAAATTGCTATCCTTTTCTTTAAAAACATTTAAAAAGAAAAATTATGTCAGCCCACGTCCCGCACGGTTCAAAAATCTATTTTTTAGTTCACGGCAATATATTTTAGAAGGTGCGGCATAAATTTTGTCGAATACTACTTGTGTATATTTTAAAATCTGTCACCTATAGTATTTGGAAATACTTTATACAGTAATCCCTGGCTAACCGCGTAAATCCAAAACCGCGATTCATTTTTTGTCACAAAATTTGCTGATTCTCGGCAAGTTTCGCGTTTACGCATGCAGTTTACAAAACAAAATTTCATAAAATCAAACTAACTCTAATTTAGTAAGGGTTAGACATTATGCAAAACATTTTTATGTTTGTTTTCACACTGGAATTTGTTTCACTTTGCATAATGTCTAACCTTGTAACTTGTTTCGTTTGTGGCCTTGCCAACCTCGGCGTTTTTCAGGAACGCAACCCCCGCGGCTGGCGACGGATTACTGTTTTTTTTTTTAAAGTATATGTCTAACTAAATGTCAAAATATATATTCTATGTACTCTTCTGTTAATATATTTAGTAAAATATTAACAATACAATTATTCGTATATTATTAATCCCAATTTTAAATTTTGTACTGGATTAAAATACATACATTAAAACTTATATGGAGTACTGTATTAAAAAATATATTTTTGAACGGGATGGGTTCTTAACTCACGGTTTCTTGATGAGACTGTTGTAATATCAAGAGCAGTTCTCATAACCACCGTATTTACCACGGAAATGTAAAACAAAAAATGCAAACTTTTATAGATTTATCTACTTGTACTAGGTTCTACTTTTTCATGTTAAATTAGTAAGTATACAACAACAATTGAATTTTATTTAAATAGCGTGAATATTTTGAAAGGAAAAAGAAATCCTTCCAAAATTTAAATTGTTAACAAGGTTACTAACTTTGTAAAAAATGTATAGAAGGCATACAGGGATATTTATTCTTGGTTGAAATGTAATGAATGGTATAAATAAATATAATGAAAGGAAAAAAAGAGCCCTTTAAAATTTAAATTAATAATAAAGACTAACTTTGTAAAAAAATGTATAGAAAGCATTCGGGTAACTATAGTTATGTGATGTGCGAGGAGACGTTTCACGACCGCGATGATTAATTATGACTGATGGGGGGTAGTTTGATTTTCGATTTGGTCACTAGGTGTGAAAAGAGATAAGACCTGGTGACGATATTAATTCGGGAGATTCAGGATTAAGATTCCGAGGTGTGAGTTTAAAGTGCGAGATTTGAGTTTGATGTCCCCTGGGGGGAGGGTAATGACTAATGAAGGAAAACAGGAATTTTGGATGTTTTAGGCCTACGGATACGAATTTGGATTATTGTGCTTGGGAGACGAGAAAGGGAAAAGAACTGAATACCGAGACGAAGTGTTTGTGTGGGAATATAGCTTTATTGGTTCGAGACGTTGAAAATAAACGGGTTTTACGGTTTTTACGGTAACAACGAGTGTGACTCTTTTGGTACGCGCGAATCGACTTCACGGAGCTGCAGCGGGCTTCCGCGCGATACACCGCGCTTTCCACGGACTCGAAAGGACAGAACAAATTTGAATTACGCGAGGTATTTGACACACGATGGCGCGGGCATGGTCGCCCATCACAGTTAGATGAAATGTTATGAATGGTATAAATTGTATAGAAGGAAAAAGGAACCCTTCAAAAATTTAATTAATAGCAAACACTAACTTTGTAACAAAAAATATATAAAAAGCTTACAGATAACTATAATTTAATAGTCGAAATGTTATGAATGGTATAAATTGTGTGGAAGGAAAAAGAATTCCTTCAAATTTTAAATTAATAGCAAACGCTAACTTTGTAAAAAAAAAAAATGTATAGAAAGCACACAGGGATATTTAAGGTTAGTTGAAATGTTTTGACTGACATAAATTGTTTGGAAGGAAAAACATTGGAAAAGCAAATCCTTAAACCTGTAATTTCACCAAAAAAATTAGCGTGCCAAAAAAATGTACCGCTATAAAACTGTAAAGGGTCACTAAAGAAATAGGGAAATAGTACAAAAAATATATTCACTGCCTTCACAGACACACACACACACACGTGACTCAATATGGAAAAACACATATGCAATTTTTTTTTCCTCAATGGCGAACGTTCATTGCTATTACAGGAATTAAGTGAGAGAGAAAGAGATTTGTTTCTAGAACATTATTCTGCATGTACAGAAATTTCTAAAAACAAGACACACGTTAATGGAGTTATTTTGTTTGATAATTGTCTCACTTTTGATTTGACCTCAAAGAAAGATTTTTATGTAAACAATGCAATCTTGACATTATGTTTAACGTGGGTTCAAAATAAGCATTGCATTAATAATAAACTTGACAGAAAATGGCGAAATCATTCCATCCAATATTTAACGAAAATATTATTGCATACCACTTCAATTAAGAATTTAGCAATTTTAGTAATGAGTTCAACTAGTAAAGTTATTGTTGATAATATATTAAATAAAAACCCAGATTTATTTAAAAAAATTCTCATATTTAGAGGTGACGCTTCTATCTGTAATACAGAAAACTGGTTTTATCAGTTCATTTCAAAATGCAACGACTCAAAAGAGCCCTAGATGAGGAGAAACGTAACACTAACTGTTATTTAAAACGGCTGAAATCTGCAATTTGTAGGCATGGTGACTCGTTTACAAAAGAATACAACGCTCTTCTTGATCAGGTGCAATGGATGTACAACAACATCTCACCTGGTGAGCCAATAAACATAATGGATTTAAAAATGCTGTGCAAGGAAGCATCGCAAGGTGCCCTAGATAGCCATCATACAAAAATAAATTATGATGAATGTGAAATTTACTCAACTTTTAGAAACAATAATAGCTTCGAAGAGACTGGTGTTAACGAAATGAACAAAGAATCAGGTACCGGTATATATATTTTGAATTCAATAATTTATACATTTAATCCTAGTGGTCTGTCGCCTAAAGAAAAATACAATTTAAAAAAGGATGTGAACATTTTTTCTAGTCTTTCTGATATTTTAGATTGTAGAAAATGCCGGGAATTTGTTGTGCTAATACAACAAAATACATTCCAGAAGGTTGTGTGCAGATTAAATGAATGGTTGGATGTAATTAGGGGTCAGTTGATTGGTGGATTTCGAAAATTATATTCTACATCGTGTGTTCGCATATTCACTGAGTACTGTGGTCATTTGTGTGGTATAATTAACTATTCAAATATCATTTCTAATTTCGAAAAAGCAAACCAAACCAATATGAACTTTGTATTTTTAAATATATGTTGCTTAAATAAAGGTGCTTTAGAATTGAGACCCATGACCAGGTATGGAAGTATTGACCGAAAAGGATTGTTGACACGTGCAAGTTTTGAAATGACAAAACAGGTTTTAACGAAAGCAATGAAAGCTAAAGAGTCAGATGAACTGGATGAAAATTATGCTCGCGTAATTATGCAGTTGCCGCCCCTTGTTGGTAGTAATTTCAATTTTTTCTCTGTTTTACAACGAGATAACAACTTGGCACATTAAACCGTTACATATGTAACGGCTGGCGGGTTTGGCCCTGGTGGAATAAAGTAAAGAGTACTCGACATTGGAACGAAAATTAGCTGCCTAGTACATGACATGAAAATGATGATAGCATAGACTGCCCAATTAACCTTAACGGTAGGTAGAGGCCCCGCCAAAAATCTTGCCCTGGGGGCCCGCTTGAGGATTTGGGGGCCATGGATCCCCGCATTCAGGAAATAACGTAGTTTGTGATGGAGCGAGTCTGCCACGCATTTAAAACACAGCCTAAGTTAAGCATTATTGCGCTGTTCATGATGTTATTTTCGCCAACTTCGATTTCATACGAATGTTTTTGCTATCAACGTAGTTCGGTTACGACTTACTGTGCAGTGTTCGGTTGCAACTACGACTAAGGTATATGTAAAGATAAAAGCCGATGTGGCGCGCATTTGAAGCACTGCCCCGAGTGAAGCATTATATCGTGTTGTTTTTGCTCGTTTGGAAGCATTATCGTGATGTTTTTGCTCGTTTTGGAAGCATTATCGTAATGTTTTTGCTCGTTTGGATTACGTACAAATTTTTTGGCTATGAAAAAAAGTTAAAATAAAGTGTCTCCTGTGGGTTGAAATTTAAATTTTGCTGCTTTGGCTTAATTTTATTTTTCTACAAGCTTTTAACGGAACTTAAAAGTAGCTAACAGCATGCAAAACAATGCATGTACGATTAAAAAATTTGCGCCATCAAAATTTAAATTTATTTTAAAAAATTTAAACAAAAATTTAAACTCTACTGTATTCCTCCCTTTGCAATACAGTACTGATCTCATGCTGTTGATAATCGTACATTACGTCATCCGACGTCACGAATAAATAATGAGTTAGCGAAGCACGCACAGAAGCACACCTATTTTTCCACCACGATGTGAATAATATGTTTTACGTAGAACAATGTAGTAGATAAATCCTAACTGGCTAGTTTATAAAACGTCTCAAAAGATGACGTTTTGGGATGTTTCTTAATCTGAAAGCTATTATAATATTCTCTGAAGTGTATTTTATTATAGTGCTGGTTTATTTTTGAAAATATTACAAGGTTACATTGTTTATTGAAAATTTACTGAGTTTTATTTTATATTTTAGTGGTAAAAACATCTCAAATGTGACGGGCCTAAGTTGTTTATAAATCTCGTAGGTACTCACATAATTTTGTAGAGTGTGACTTAATTTGTGACAAGTTGGTTTCAAAAATACCTTAATTTTTGTAAATTATTTTAAATATTGTTATTACTATTGAAATTTTTTTTGTTGGGTATTATGTGGTCATGCCACGAAAAAATATTGCTGTAAAAACATGTCCAAAAAGTGACTGGGATATTTACAATTTACATTCATTTTTAAATATTTTTACAAATGTTGCTCATAAATGCTAATGCTACTGAGATGTCTTAATTGTTAAAAAGGTTCTGATTATTGTTTGATCCAATTTGTGGGACAAGTGGTAAGAATATCCCAAACGTGATGGACCTGGGATGTTTGTAAATCTTGTAGTACATTCCGCAATTGTTTCAAATTTGTGTTACCAGCGTAATTTTTGTCTAATGGTTATATATTGTTAGGAGTTTTAAATATAGTTATTACTGTAAATATTTTACAGAACTTTGATATCTATAAGAAGTACTATAGAAATGTCAAGAAACTTAACTGGCTTCCTCTCAAGTCATTTATCTGCTCCACCTTCTGTTAATATAAGTTTTATTGTGCCTTGAAAATTGAAGTAAACTTTTGAATGACTTAGCTCAGTGCTTTGGAACTGTGATTTTGAAATTTATTCATTGAGAGAATTACAGCAAGTATTGTAGTGTTTAAAACGCAAGAATCAAACCTACTTTTCCATATGAATTATGGGATTAACTCCGAAGAATAAACCCTTTGCGAATTATGAATACCCATTGCAATTGTTAAAAACCCATTTAACCAATTATCTCCCATTGAAAAATTAATTGGTTTCTTTGGGGGTTTTTTGACCTGAGATTATGCTATTGTTACAGGTCGGACACCCCTAATCCGGCACCCTCGGGACCAGACATGTCCCGGATTTCGGAATTTTTCGGATTTTAGAG
>JAQIWS010000981.1:0-14157 GCA_034696085.1 Stigmatogaster subterranea | reverse complement strand
GGCCCCCCCCGGGGGGGGGGGGGGGGCTGACGGGGCTCCAGCCTGGGGGCCCAGAATTATTGGGGGCCCGGCGTGGCGGATTGACCCATGGTGGAATGAAATTAACAATAGGTATGGGGCCCGGCAAAAATCTTGGCCTGGGGGCCCGCTTTAGGATGTGGGGGCCATGGAGTGTGTCGTAAGTGGTAAATTATCGTTTTTCCATTATCGTGTGGAGTAGCGCGTAATCGACTTATTACGTCAGGTGCAAAGTAACATAACCATCCTGGAGGAATAGTTAAACCATCGCATCGTCTAAAATAATTATGAATTTTAATTAAATAAAGATTTAAATATTTTATTGAATGATTTACTGATTTCCATAGCACAGTTATGTCGTACTTAATAATCCGAAATCCGTAATTGTCACTTTGCCATTTTCGAGAAAAATACTTTTCGTCTTCAGATCCTTGTGAATAATTCCTCGCGCGTGCGGAGGTAGCTCATTCCCTAATTTACAAATTTCTCTCGTTTACAAGCATCACATCCATTTAAATTTTAGATACCTGTAAAATTTGCCGAATACTGTAGCGATAGTTATGGTTTTTTTTAAACGTTCTCTCCGTAAATGAATGCGGGTGTATCATGTCATATCTTTGCACAAGCTGGAAAATTAAGTCATGAGTAAATAAATCTCTTAATTCGATCGGATTATGCAAATTTACCTGCAAACTGTAGCCAAATGTGGCGGTTTCATGCATGTTTCATGCTCCCATAAATAAAACTAGATTTTCGTGACGTGTTTTATGAAATGTTCCCACCTTAAAAATAAATAACTCATTGGAAACTTAAAAATAATAATAATCTAAATTTAATTACTTCTTGGTTGAAATCACTCAATATTTTTGCGTTATTCGACTGATCCATGTTGACTAATTTAATTGCAACATCACCGTGCCGTTTTCCTCTGCGATATTAAAATATCCCAAATAAAAATGTATTATTGGTTACATTTAATAAACAATTTAATTTACTCACTTGTAGACAGTTCCAAATTGACCGGTGCCTACCACTTGATCTCCAATAACGAGCTCATGAAATGGAATGTCCCATTCACGAAGAGACAACTATATTTAAACCAAATTCTCTTTAAAAGTGTCAAAAGAAAGTACTGTTTTATTTTTACACTGTTGTGTCGTTACCTGATACGCACGAGTTGATCATCAATTTGCAATATCTTCTCGGAATCAATCGTCTATTTTACGAAATTTATGTTTCTTTTAATGTCAATAGCAAATTTTTAATTTTTGCTTAATAATCTAATTACTACGCTTCTCGACTTCTCTGAAACAATTTTTTCACTGCCAACCGACCCATTGCGAGTCCACTGCATCGCTAATATCGAAATAAAAGTTGAAACACTAGATATTAAATCTAAATTTTTTTAAAACGTTATACTTCGAATCAAGCGGCAAACTAATTTCTAGCGTAACTTCTTTTAGGAAACTCGAGTCATCTGAAAAGAATAAAACAAATTAAAATCATGAAATCAACTCCCCAAATTAAAATAGTATACGGGGAATTGGAATTGGTGAGACGATTAGTGAGACCAAGGTACGGCTGAGTGCGGCGTTTGAGAGGATAAAGTTTTCACCGAGGGTGATGAAGATGACGAGTTACGTGACGACATATTGGAATTCAAGTCCTGACTATTCAATCGGGACGTACAAGAGCCATCTTCAGATAAATTCCACCTTCTTAATGGCAATGTACCACGCGAATCTAAAAGATTAAAATAAGTATTAGGCAACGTAATATGAACAACAAAAACGTCTTTAAACAAACTCACTTTCGCTTTGTAGGGCTTGAATTTAGATATCAAGATACTCGGCTAACAGACCACAAGACGTGTTTTTGGCAGTAAAAACAGTCACTGTGACATCGAAATCTTTAGAATAAAATTACAAAATAATATTTTTGGGTGTAAGCAGTAGAACAAACCCACCAAAAAAGTGCACCACTTACAGGCATTCTTTGCATTTGACTCCAGAAAACATTGGTTTCTTGCAATAATCACACGTCGACATTTTAATCGCCTTGACGAAATTGTGAGTTATGCAATGTCGCATGTAAACCGTATTCTGTGAAGATTTCGGAACCGTTGCTATTATTTTGAAATATTCATTAAAATTACGAATTACGCGCGTCCTCTTCTTTTTGCCGTCAGTTGGACGACTCACCGATTGAGAGTTTGGCTACATTTTCTTCTGCTCCTTCACGTTCTTCCGCGGTGGTGTCCAATGGATATATCAACGGCGACCAAACGGGGGGAGATGATCCTTCAAAGTGCGATCCACGATGTAGCAACGTCGAGTCAAAACTCCGTTTGGTGGTATATCGGTATCTCCGAATTAATTCATCGTAACTACCACCAAAAGCTGGAGGTTTCTGATACCTAAAAAACAACGAAAAAGAAAATGGGAAAAAAATCATATAATAATTTCTTCTTGATATTATCGCTTTAAAATACTGCTTTTGTTATCTTTTCAAAATATTTACCTCAATAAATTATTGGCGTCGATCTGATCAACACGGTTCCCTAATTCCGATTCGTGCGACGTGCTTTTTGTGAGAGAAACGCCTCAGGTTACTTAACTTTAGTGATGGTCGGTTTCTTTTTCGGAGGTGGTGTAGTTGGGAATTTCATTTTCCCCCTTTTTTCCCCAGTAGTGGGAGGAGTGGATGGTGGCGTATACATAGACTCTTATCTCAATAATATAGCGATCTTGAGATAAGATCGTTAAATTCTGAACAAAATTTATGTTCTTCAATTTTTTTCTTACCAGATTTGAACTTTCGATATTGATATAAAACAACGAGTTTCGTAAATTTTAAATGCAACTACATTTTATTTCACGTGTGTAACATCGATTAGGCGGTAGTAAGTAGTATTACAAGTCGATTAATTATTTTTTTTAAATACATTTTTACAAATTCGTACTCAGTTTCAGACATCTTGCAGTTGAGAATCGTGAACGCTTCAAGAAAATAAAAGTGTATAGAAAGACAGTAGCTTATTCTTTATAATGACAAACACTATACAACAAAATAAGCTAATTTCAATCTAAACCATAAACTGTATTACCGCGTTATAATACGCTTTTAACAGACGCAATATCGAATATCAAATTGATATTTTTCGCTATGCACAAGTATAAGCTTTTTTACCAATTTAATCTTCAGAAATATTTTTCTTTCGGATTTTCAAGACATTTTTGCAATACCAATTACGGAATTTCAAGTAGGTTGGAATTGTCGCAATTTCTTGTATTTCAAGCTGAGAGGAGTAAAAAATTGTAAACAATTGTTGGAAGCGTGCCTCACCGCCAACACCCTTGGTAAATTGGGCAGTTACTCTAATATCACTTAATAAAGCTATTCTTAACGCGGATAAAAACTTCAAATATTCGTCTTCGTTCCGCCTCTCACCTCCACAGAAAAACTTAAAATCAATATTTCGTATTGAAGTAAGTTCACGTTTTCCAAGTAAATTTTTTATGCCATTGACAACGTCAGTAACTAAGCATTGTTGCGTACAAAAAAACTGCATTTTATCAACGGTAAGCAATTTTAGACATTTTATTACATTTCGTTGTTGTCTCTGGTCTAAATCATCACTGCCATCTAAACATAACGCTACTTTTTTCAGAGAAGTGAATTTGCCTATGCGGGACAAAGTTTCCAACGACTGGAATCGGTTCTGAATAATAACCAAACATAGATTCGTAACTGACTGGAACCCATCCCAAGAGAGTAAATTTGGGTCTACCATCAGACGATCATATAACCTGTAATCGCACCGCAGCTTTTTCGGTTTTAACGCGTAGAGGATTTTTACGTCGTTAATACTATCCCAAGTAATGTCAAATGATTCAATACATTCGTTATTGGTCAGAGATACGCTACATCCAACATTTATACCCTTTAGACCAAAATAACGCCAACATTTTTCTCCATTATTTAAAGCATTGCTTAAATCGAATTTTGCATTTGGATATCCCTGGGTAAAAATGAGTACGGACGATAAGATATTAGATGTTGAATCGCCAATTTCAAGTATTTTGTACAAGTTATTAAAATTAGACTCGGACTCTACAAATATTTCTAATCTTTTGACAATGTTGTGTTTGATTATATTTATGATCAGGTCGCCTGAAATTTGCTCAGTAGTTAAATAATCAAACAAAGTGTCTAGCGTTTGATCCCTGAATATATTGTTTTCAACGCACTCGTTAATTAAAGCCTTATCACATTGCGTTTCCATACGTAAATGTTTGCATCTACAAGAAACACCATTCAATAAAAATATCAATTGACCAGCCACACTGTAATAAGAATCAGTACAACATCCCGCTACATTAATAAAAAGATTCTTACACGAAACTTTGCTTGTAGATTTACTCGTCTCAGGTAAATTGTGTGTAGACATACTAACATAAATTGTTTCTACGTGTAATTTCCCGAGTTGCAGCAACATTTGCAAATGAGGACACGTTACATCCAGCAAGACGATGTAATTAGTTAAGATTTTATTTCTCAAAAATAGAATTTCGTACCACCAGCCGGAAACTAATTTTGGAATAAAATGTGCAAGAATTTTACACACGTCATCACTTGCCTCACACTCGCGCAAAATAGACTTCATTAAATGTTCATCCATCGAATACAATGCACGAAAATTATGTAACTGATGAAACAATTTTTTCACGTCACTGCGCAATAACCCGCACAAAAACGGCAGTATCATCGAAACTGATCTTTTTTTAAGACAGATTTCATTAATTTTGTGTAATGTTTCGTCCGTAAATTCATTTCCGTTTGAATGAAATCTATCCCATAATGAATATGCTGCCGCAAACTCCAAAAATGTCAAATGGCAGCTTTCGTAGTGAGGAAGAACTTTGAAATTGATTTTCCTCGTCTCGTGCTTCATAAGAAAACCCATCCGATAAATTAACTCCGTTAACTCGTCGCATTCAAACTGCATATTATCGTTTAAAATACGATCCCGTGATCTCTCACCAAATTTGCAAAAATTTACGTGGTAATCCCGTCTCAACGCCTTATTAAATAAGGTAAACTTTTCATCGATTTCTGAATGTTTATCCCTGTTAACGCTTCTTTTAATGATGAAATCGACCAGTTTTTTATACAATTCGGTTATGGTTTTGATTGTAAATGTCTCATCATCGAGAAGAATATAAACCAACAAAATTAATATTAAAGGGGATTGCAGCAAGTCTTTCATTGGTTTAATTACTTCTGTAATTTTGTCCAAAATTTCAACTTTATTTTCAAGTGTAATAAATTTATCCACAAATTTTCTCCTACTCTCATCATCAAACCCTAAAATTTCAATTTTCTTGTCCCAAAAACATTCACCTTTTGCTACACCTGAAAATAACGAATCTCTTTCCCTGTTTTCTAACTCAAACAACCCTGTCCTACAAGTCACCAATATTGTCATTTTAAAATCGATCTTGTCGTACAACACCTTCAAAACATCTTCCCTCGCAGATTCACCAACCTCATCCAACCCATCCAACACTAACAGCATTCTATCACTATTAATTAACTTCCACACGTTCGCAGCGTCGTCATTTGCTTTCAATATTTCCAACACCATATCTCGTAACGATTTCCCTCGTAAGTACCTTAACGGTATCAACATAGCGAGATCGAAACGTGCCGTGTAATTTTCTCCCTTTTGCCAATCGCGCATTATTTTATGGGCGAGCGTTGTTTTCCCTAAACCGGGTTGGGATTCGATAAATATTCTTTTCGGGTCATCACCCTCGATTGCATCAAATATATTCGTCAAATTAGTTGGGAATTTTACATTATCCATGACTGACAATTGAGAAATTGGAATTTCTCTCTTCAGAGCATCGCTTGTTCCTCGTGTTTTGGATTTAGCGTTACCCGTAGCATCTTCGATCGATGAAGCTCGACGTACCGAATTTAGTTGAAGTGGAAAATAATAATCTTCTAACGGAAAATTACCTCTTCTCATCCAGGTAATAACGGGTAATTGTAAATCGCTATACCATTCCTTTAACCGTCGCTTCAAATCTGAAGTAGTTACATCCTCCGTACGACAAGATCCTAGTTCATCGGCATTACCTAGTTGTTATGGAAGGAGAATTAATTATACTGGCAATGCAAATCAAATCATAATGCATAAGTTGATACGTAGTACACATTTAGGCGATACTCACTCTCGAAATGGACTTTAACTTTTGCATTTCCTGCGGCAGTTACGCTACCTAAAATATATATCCTTGCAGTTAAATGACAAAAATTTTGAATAATTGTTTGTATGGTCTCTTACATTGTTTGATATCACGTACATTATTGTGATCACCTTGTTCGACTAAATTTGTTGAAGTTTTCGTGGTGATACTTCCAGCTGTACCTACCACAACAAAAATTGTTAGCGAATTATCTGCATTAAAGACAAGGCTCTTACCTGTGCCAAAGATTTTACTTAAAACGCTGCCCATGGTGATCGAGTTCTTCGCCAAATAACAACGTGGAGTTAAAAATCGCGCGTCTTCTCTATGAAATTACAGGCATGAATCTACGTGAACACGGCCCTCAAAATCTTCCAAGACATTGCAAATTTCAATCCAATCTGGTAACAGCACGCCCCAAAAACGGGGCTAAATATTATCGCAGTTGCTACCTAGCTCGATTGTTCTTATCACAGTCTCTCGATCAAAGTCTCTCGACAAGTTTAAAACAAATTGTTATCAGGTAAAAAAAATCAAATGTCTTATCATTGCTATGAAATAAAAAATTTGATGTTCACAGGTGTGGCCTCTATAAAAATCTTTACTGATTAAAAAAAAATCAAAAAAGTTTTCAAAAACGTTTTAGAGAGACATTTTTTTTGTCAAATTTGGGTATTCATTAGTTTTTATCGCAAGCATTAATTGGACTAACTTCGGGGAAAGTAGTGCGTGTTTTTTACCACGGAATTACTCGAGAAATACAGTATTATCTCGGCGTGATGTCATTCTATAAATAACGCTACGCTATTTTTCAAAATACTTGTCTGCACTTTGGACAAAAATAATTAATTTTTTAAACATAATTTAAATGAAGACTCAAATTGGACACCTAAATCTGATTTATTTTTTACCAAACGGAACACTTCAAATACATACCACATGGCAGAAAATTCAGTGATATTAAGTTTCCAATCGCCAAACTAATGTTGTGCACTTAGTACAGCACATGAATTAGTGGTAACATTTGTGTACATTAATTTAAAAAATCAGTGCAGTTTAAAAAAATGTGCTCTGTAATCACCAACGGAGCAATGTTTGGGACTTAGATTATTTTCAAGTACAGTAGTTAAAAATTTACCGTAATGAAACTGCCTCGTAAATAATCTCGATTCTGCCAATCAGAAATTCATTGGTTTTTTTTTTTATTTTTTTTTTACTTTATTTATTATTAAAGTATAGCAACACAAAGTAAATAACAGGTATAAAGTAGATTGTGTTTATGAAGAAACTAGTTTAGGTTATTGGAAATAACACATAAATAATAATATTTTTGTTGTACGATTCTAATGAAAACAACGATTTTCGAAATCTACACATTTCCAAATATATTTTCCAAGGATACAAAGTCTATTATGTTAAGCCAGGGCCGGATAAGGAGCTATTGTGTACTTTGCGGGCCGGATATTACAGCCGTCGCTGAAGTCTTATTAGCCGCTGACGCGATTTTTGGTTACGCGCATTCCATTAGCATTGATTTGTGCTTTCGATGTATTGGTATTTGGTCTACAAAGAAATAGAAATGGAAATATATAAAAAAAATCTGAAATTTACTTATAAAATTTTTTTTTGACATTACAAAAAATTGTTGGCGGGCCGGATGAAAGGGCCAGGCGGGCCGCATCCGGCCCGCGGGCCGTAGTTTGGGCACCCCTGTGTTAAGCAATTCTATATATACTGTAAGTCAACAAAATCAACTGATGACGTTATGAAACTTTATCGTAAAATAAACGCAGGTCGTTAGTTAAGATAAAATTTCAGAGACTGGCAAGTGGCAACTGAGTTTTACTTTTCCTGTCAGCCATTCTTTACACTTTTCTACCATGTTTCAACATAAAAAAAAAATTGTTGTCAACTTATAAAGTAAACGTACTGTTGTTTAAGACGGCGTTCGTAAAAATCCTGGAATAATCAGAAAATTTCTGCGAAGAGGAGCAATCGCTCACGAGCTGTATAAAGGGCGCCGTCTATTGAGTGAGAAAAACGCCGTGTTAAAAAATTATTTTAAATTATATTTAAAATTAAGTCTAATGCTCGGAGAATATTGCTCGTTTCTTTGGATATGGTGTGGTTTGGATTTTTATTTAATTCCCTTTTTTTTCAAATAGTGGGAGAATGAATGGTGGCGTACTCATCGAGTCTTTTTTTTATCTCAATGTGGTGATGCTGAGATAAGGTTGCGAAATTCTGCACATAATTTACGCTCCTCAATTTATTTCTTACAAGTTCCGAGCGTTCGATATTTGTGTAAAACAGCCAATTTCAAAAGTTACAGTACATGCACCTCGTATATTTTATTTCATATTTTTACCATTGGTTAGACGGTGATAATAAATAGTACTATAAGTAGATTATTTAATTTTTTTATTACGTATTTACAATTGGTAGTTAATATCAGACATCCTACACTTGTGAATCGTGGACGTCTTCAACAAAACAAAAATTTAAGGAAATTACGACAAAATCTAAACAAAATAATATAATCTTAACCTAAACCACAAAGTTTACTACTGCGTACAATATAATAAGGCGATAATAACATGATTTTTTAACAGATGCAATATTATCGAATATCGAGTTGATATTTTTCACTATGTACAGTAAAGCTTGATTCCCGAATATGTTGCTTTTAATACACTCGTTAATCAAAATCGTATTACATAAATATCTTACGAATAACTATTTATACTGTAACTACAAGAAACACCACTCGACAAAAATCTTAACTGATCAGCCATCTCGCGATACGAATCACAACGTACATCAATCAAAAGTTTCATTCATGAAACATTCGTTCTAGATTTAACATATGATCCATTGATCTCGCATCAAATTTGCAAAAAAAAATAACGCGGTCATTCCCTTCCCCCTTAAAGGGGGACTGCAGCATGGTTTAATTGCTTCAAAATACCCAAAATATTACATGTCAGATTAATGTCGTTGACACTGAGTTATCATTTCAGAGTAATTTTTTCATTTAGTGGATTGGTTTAACCACAACACTATTTTTTTTGAATTTTCAAAACATTATCGTAACGTTGAAACCAATCGGGGTATACACGAAGCCCTGCTGAAAGTGACATTCTCGGGAAATACTGCTTGTTAAATCTAGAAGATTCAAACATACCATCTATCTGAAACAAAATCGAATGCCCCGAGTTAATAAAATGGACGGTTACATTGAAATCATTTAACAAAATGACTTTTATTGTGTAGAAAAAATTGAGATGTTCTGTTATATCCAAAAACCTATCTTCTAATTCGAAGTCGATGCTTCCAATTGATTTGAGTTCCCTTTTTTTAATTAAATCATTTATGCCGCTGAAGAGGTCGGCAGCTGATGAGAATCCCTCACAACAAAACTGTAATTGATCAACCGTAAATAAGGGTAGACATTTTACAATTTCACGCTGTTTTTCCGGACTTAAAGGCTCCATTAAAAATAATGTTACTTCTTTCAGATTAATAAATTTATCCACGTGTGATAATCTTTCTAATATTCCGTTTTGTTTCCAAATTTGCAGAATTAGCTTTGTAACCGACTTTAACCCTCCCCACAGAAGCAAATTTGGCTCTAGCACCAGACGATCGAACAATTCGTAATCGCATCGCAATTTTCTCGGTTTTAACGCGCGGAGGATTTCCACGTCGCTGTCAGGAAACGGAGAAAGAATTTCAATCGAGTCTATGCACTCGCTATTGTAAAGAGATCCACTGCATATCGAGTTTATAAACTGCAGACCAACATGACGCCAGTATTTTCCTCCATTTAAAAAATTGCTCAAATCAATGAGCGGCATTTCACGTTTAAGACCCCGTACAAACGTTGGGGATCGGTCATTTACCAAGCTACAGTCAGAGTAACCTCTGCGGTTAATTAGCTCAAATGACAAGATGTCAGGTGACGAAGCAATAATAGGAATTATTTTGCACAAGTTATCAAAACCGTTCAAAAAATCGAGGTATAATTCTAGTTTTTTGACAGGATTGTTTTTAATTATATTTATAACTGTGCCGGCTGTAAATTCCCGACTGGTTAACTCACAAGATAAATATGCAATGGTTTGATTCTTCAAAATACCGTTACTAACGCAATCGTTAATCAAAGTGTAGCTACTACTTGGATGAAACGCTCCAATATGTAAAAGTTTATAATTATTTACAACACCATGAAGCAAAAGACATAATTGATCAGCTATCTCTTGGTATGAATCAATTTCGTTACATACATTAATAAAAAGATATTTGCACGAGACTTGATTTTTAAAATAACGTTTCACACGCACATCTTCTGACGAGTACCGATCTAAACAAACACAAATTGATTCTATTTGCAAGACACAGCTTTCAGCCAATAACCATAAATCGGTGCAACATACGCCTAACGAAGCAATACATTTGGTTAAATTTTCATTTTTCAGGTATAGGGTTTTATACAATAAGTAGGTTATGTCTTTTGGAATAAATTGGGCGATAATTTTACAGACGTCGTCACTTAATACGCACTCGCACAAAAAAGATAATATTAACTCAACGCGCTTTGAATAAATAAAATGAAAATCAAGTAACTGATCAAACAATTTTTTTACGTCATCACTCATCAACCCGCATAAGAACGGCAATACCATTGATACTGACGATTTTTTAAAACAAATACAATTAATTTGATCTATTGCTTCAGGTGGAAATTCGTTTCCATTTTTCTTAAACTGATCCCACAGTGAAAATGCTGCTGAAAATTCCAGAAAGGTTAAATGGTAAGCTTCATATTTATGGAGCAGTTTGAACTTATTTTTCACCGTTTCGTGCTTTATTAAAAAACCCATCTGATAAATTAAATCCAAAAAATCACTGCACTCGAATTGTAAATTATCGTTTAAAATATGATCAAACGATAACTCACCAAATTTGCAAAAATAAAGTGCATAATCTGTGATATTCTGGTTGTCAAATATTGTAAAATTTTCACCCAATTTCACTTTCTCATTTTTGCTAACGCTTCGTTTAATGATACAGTCAACGAGTATTTTATACAACTCCGTTTGTGTTTTGATCGCAAATGTCTCGTCATCCTCAGAAATAAATAATAGCAAAATTAGTATTAAGGGTGACTGAAGCATATCATATTCAACCATTTCTGTAATTATTTGCTCGAATTTGTCGTAATTTTTATGCTCAACAAATTTTTCTAAAAATCTTTCCCTACTTTCATCGTCAAATCCTAAAATTTCAAATTTCTTATCCCAAAAATAATTACGTTTTGCCACACCTGTGAACATTGAATCCCTTTCACTCTCATTCAATTTAAACAACCCCGTCCTACAAGTAACCACGATTGTCATGTTACTACCAGTTTTATCAAACAGCATTTTCAAAATTTTTTCCCTCGCGGAGTCACCAACCTCATCTAACCCATCCAAAACCAGCAGCGTTCTGTCACTGCTAATCAAGTTCCACACTTTCTCACTATCTTTCTGGTTCAATATTTCAAATACCACATCTCGCAACGTTCTATCTCGTAAATTCCTTAGCGGTATTAACAAAGCGAAATCGAATTGTTTCGCGTAATTTTCACCCATTCGCCAATCGAGTATAATTTTATGGGCGAGCGTCGTTTTCCCAAAACCGGGTTGGGCCTCGATCAGAATTCTTTTCGGGCTAACACCATCGACAGCATCAAATATCTCCATCAAATTAATTGCCCGTTTTCTATAATCTATGTTTGACTGAAGATTAACAGGATTTAAGCTAAGACTAACATTGCTTTGTCCACCAATCTCATTGGTTTTTCTCAATCTGGCGTTAGCAGCGTCTTCATTTCTCGTTGCTCGACGTACCGAATTTAATTGAAGGGGAATATAATACTCATCTAACGGAAAATCGTCTTCGTTCATCCAAGAAACAAGTGGTAATTGTAAATCGCTGTACCACTCTTTCAATCGCCGACTCAAATCTCTCACAATTGCATCGTCTGCGCGGCTCGAACTTGGCTCGTCCAAATTACCTAATATTTATTAAAGGAGTTTTAGTTCTCTACAACTAACACTTAAATGTTATAAATATAAATATAAAATCGGAAAATCGGAAAATAACCAACGATAATTACATCTTAATTGTCGGGATTGATCCTCGGAATCGACATGTATACTCGTCGGGCCACGTAAATTATAGGTGACTAAAAATAAATTATTGAAATTAAACCATAAGATCGTTGAATACAACATGTCCGCTGCTAAGTACGCCTACTTTGTGTGATATCATGCGCTTCAATATTGCCGCTTGCTCCTAACTGATTTATTGAACTTTCGGATATATCTGTAACAATCACCCTTTTTACAACTCATGTCCAACTATGTGCATTAAAAATACATTTTCTTACCAGTTTGTTTTCCTTCACCATCTCTAAATTTCTCACTTAGATCACTCATGGTTGTTAGCGTTGTTCACCAAAAATTTTTCATTCTCAGTAAACTTGTCAGAGATAAATTACGGAGCTTTTAAGCCGCATTCTTCAATCATCTATTCCTTACGAAATTATTAAAGTTATCCAAAAAAAAATTTCGAACATTAGCCTTAAAATCCAGTAAGACTACAAATTTCAATCGAGTCTAACTTGGGTAGTCGAAGAAACACGCCCCAAAAATGGTGGTGAATTTCGTCGTAGTTGCTATCTAATTTAAACGGGTGTGCTTATCAACGAGTTGTGGGTCAAAGTTTTTAGATAAATTTCAGACAATCATTTTCAGGTGCGCAATTAATATTTAATCACTACGCGCACACCGATTTATTTTTAGCAAAACTAAACGCTTGAAATTCGTATCTAAAAACAGATATAGAGTATTAATAGTATTAGTACAGTAGTTACCAAACAACAAACCACACTGAATACTTTACAACCTTTACTAACATTAGAAAGACGATGAACGTAGGTGATCAAGCTAAAATCAATTATTCCTCTCGAGTAAAATAAATACACTTTTGCTTAAAGTAATGTTTTGTAAAATTTCGAATAATTTGAACTTTACTTACAAAATCGAAGTTTTAACCCGTTCATCCAACAACGGGCCCGGACGTCGAGGAAAAGTTTAATTCAAGACAAGATAGACGCCATTTTCAACTTTCGGATGTAGAAGTGGCGCCATCTACCCGTTGAAAAATATAGCAAATTTTTTCCAAAACACACCGCTTTGAAAATTATTTTAAAATGTTGCTATAATACACAAAGTAATCATCCACAGTGTAATCTGCTTCAACGAGCAAGTGTTTATAATTACTTCCAACATAGCTAGATCGACTCACGTCAAGTATTATCACATGTTTCTACGTGCGGAACTTTACAAAAAATGAAAAATATCCATTTTGTAATAAATTAATTTTAACACACGTGAAAAAATATTCAAATTGAAATAAGACTAAGTTCAGTAAAAATAAACTTTTAATTGCTGGCGTACATCAATTGATGTTAATAACGTAAAATTTATCAAGGGATTTTCAAGTTTTTATGACAGTAGACTTTTTCACACGCTCACGTTATTAAAAAAAACCGAGAGTTTTTTCCTTTTCAAACCGTGATTGGTCAAAAGTTAAGGAAAAATCATCTTTTGCCTGAGTACACCACAAAAACTTTGTGGATTTTCCAAAAAGTGAAATATTGCACAATTTCAATCTATCTACACGTTATCACACTTAAATTTTTAACGCAAATTTCGCCATATCAAATCAATTTTCAATTTTCAATTTCATCCCTTTTTGATTAAACAAACTATACAATTTTCTCTTTATTACCGAACAAAATAAATTAATATTCCATTTGCGTGCAAAACCAACT
>JAQIWS010000980.1:0-14163 GCA_034696085.1 Stigmatogaster subterranea | reverse complement strand
TGTGGATCCAAAGGGTAGTAAAAATAATCCAAAAATTACAACCAGTACGGAGAAATTACTCAACATCTGAAAAAATACACTGAGATTAAGAATTTTTGTAAGTTAATTATTTTAGTGACTATTTTTACTAAGGGGTCTCCATAAAAGTTTGGAGACCCCTGATGTTAACATTTCTTTGAATAATTAGTACTTAACTTACCTTAAATGCATATAAGTTCACGAGTACGAGGTGGCAGCAACCGTCTACAAAAATATTTTTGTTGGTGAAAGTATGCACGTTTATTTCCTGCGTCCATCTGGTGGCTTACATCCGTTATCCGAAAGGCAATAAACAAAATAAAGCAAATTCTGCGAATGAGGTGTGTGTTTACGAGCTGGTTAATTATTGGAAAGTGATTGACCGGATTAAAAAGAAAGAAATTTCTATATTCTGTAATTGTAAAAATTTGTGGATCATCGCTACAACTACTGTGGTCAAAAATTTATAACTACAGTAATTCTACACGTTGAAATTTAATTTCTTTTAAAAAAATCCACAACTTATTAAAAAAAATATTGTTAGATTAGAAGAATAAACACAACAGGAAACCACGAATTTCTTATCAGTTAAAGATATATTTATATTTTTACCGTACAAATGACACCTAAATAATGATGAAAAAAGTAAGCAAATTGAGAAAAGTGGGATTTGAACCCATGCCTACAATTATGAATCCTTAAATCCTCAAATGAAACGCTTGTACGCCTTAAAACAACAAAACCAAAGAGAAAACACTTACTGTATTCTGATTTTATTATCTATTTTTACCAGCTTGTCATTGAGTCATAAGTAAAAACATTAACGATTCAATTTTACACGAATGTCACAATCCATCATCGTTTAAATAAGTTCTGACGTTTGGCAAGCGAAATCAACCGACCCCTTTCGACCGTCAAAGCAAACGCAAATTGTTTCTTTACCATGCTTTGCATTTCAAAACCGAATTGACATTTTCTGGCGATTTCTGTCAACGCGTCACCAAATTCGTGAAGTGTTTCGTCTCTTCGCTTGATCCGTCGTGTAAAACGCGCTCTTTCTCTCCAAACCGCAGAACTCTTAAGGTGTTTTTTCATCACTGTCACAAGCTCTGTGAAAGATTTTTGGTCAGGTAAATATGGGCGCGTTAGTCGTGTTAATAAAAAATTTGTCGGCTTTCCAACATTGTTCAATAACAACGTCGTTTTATTACACTCTGCTATGCCGTTTGCGAAGCAAAATTGTTCTATTCGATCGACAAAAACATCCCATTCGTCAACCAAAGTGAACTGTCCAACGTGGGGAGTAATTCCGTTAGATTGTTCCATTTTGTAGTCGTGTGTCAGTAGAGACAATGCGTTGTTGATTAAAGGTAAAAAAACGTAAGAATAAATATTTGACTGCTGAAGAGTCAGTTTTATAGTGGATGCTTTGGTCAATCTAGAATGTGACTGGTTCTTCTCATGTGCAGACCAAGATTAGCTTCTATTTGCGGATTAGTCAAAGTTTGCGCATCGAAATCTGACATTACAGTAAAGTGAATCCAGTTTACGGTGGACTCGGTTAAGTTGGATTTAGCTTTTAACAATAAAATTAGAAAATACAATTGTGTGTAAACAAGAATGCGCGTATTAAAAAAAAGAAAATCACCTCAAAACATTTGTCAGAAGTGGGATTTGAACCCACGCCCACATTTGTGGACCAGAATTCACAAATCTCGTTCTGCACACTTACGATACTTGAGTCTGGCGCCTTAGACCGCTCGGCCATCCTGACCTACAGGTTTAACTGTTCTTAATTAAGCTATTGACTTTAACGCTGTTCATTGTGTGCAATTAATTTTAAACTGTTCCAAATTAAATCTGTAATGAACACTTTTTTGGGATACGATGTAAGCTAAAATAAGTTAGACAATAAAAATTACGCATTTAAAAACAATTTTATTATTATTTCACACCAATAAAAATCAATAAATCACAAAAAACAACAATCTGGACGACTATCGTAATAGTTAACCTTCCTGCCTCTTTCCACTTTCAAAGCGAATAACAAGTGACTGTTTACAATATTTCGAGTTTGATATCCAAATTCACAATTTTTGGCCATTTCTCTCAACGCGTCACAAAATTCGTCAACCGATTCATCTTTTCGCTTAAGTCGTCGGGAAAAAAGGGATCTTGCTTGCCAAATTTTACTACTCCCAAGATATTCTTTTATCAGCGTGACTAGTTCGGAGTAACTTTTTTGTTCAGGTAAAAACGGATGCGTCAATTGCTGCAGCAAAGAATATGTTGGCGTGTCGAGATTATCAATCAAAGCTGATTTCTTTTTCCATTCGGGGATATCGTTCGCGATGCAATATTGTTCCAATAAGTCGATGAATTCGTCCCAATCGTCGACAGAAGCTGATTGTCTGCACTGTGCAAGTACGTCGGTGAAATACGCCATATTCTTGCAATCGTGATCGTTGGAAAATTTTAATTTCTACTGTGTTTTATTGCTAAAAATTACTTTTATAGCAAAAGTTTTAACCTATTTCATCCCTGATTGGTTCGTGACGTAAGTGAACTCAGGTCAGCTTAATTCGAATTAGCCGCTGCGTACATTTAACTGCGGGAAACATCTTAAAGTGTAAAAATACAAATGTACAATTCAGTCTGGCATCTTTAAAAATAGTTTAATATTTCAGATTTAAAAAAATACTTCTATTCATTTGGTAATAAAAGCAATGTAAAAACGCACGCAAGAGTGAATTTTTTTTGAAAATCAAAATTGAATTTACAGTACTGTACTTCAATAAATTACACCAAATAGCACAGAATTAAATCTGTGTTGACAATAACACTAATTACGAGTATGTGCAAAAAAGTAGTTTAGTTCTACAATTAAATATTTCTGCATTACAACGAACATTACTGTATCGAAAATTTAATTAGACATCACTTAAGTACAAAGTACCATTCAGTTCAATGGCGTGTCGTCAGTTCATGTTTCCCTCCCATTTTGCCCAAAGCATACTTACCTGACGTAGAAGTTACCGTGATCTACGACGCGGTTCTTCCGAGGTGAGACCCTCTCATTGCACTTTGATTGGGTTGACCTTCGTGATTATCCCAAATGTGGATAAATCGGACGTGCAATTTATGGTAGTGGGGTCTGCGTTCGCGCTTACCCCGATTAACAAATAACAAAATTAGAATTGTCGAAAAAAAAAAAGTTCAGATTTAAGCAGAGTTTGAGTTTGCGTTTAACAAGGAAATTTGACAGCACATAATAATGTTACAAAACATTAAAAAAACGGAAGTTTTGTTTCTGAATCATTTCAAAATTGTTAATTATCAGGTAGCCGTAAATGTGAACATCATTACAGAATTGTGATTGAAAATAAATGTGAAAGAAGAAAAATAACGGATATTACCATTACTGTATTTTCCAAATTACAGTAAAAGCAAAAATTAAAAGTCAAAATATTTTTAAAAAAAAATCTAAAAAAAATGAGAATAAAAAGTAACGTGTCAGGAGTGGGATTTGAACCCACGCCCACATTCGTGGACCAGAATTCACGAATCTCGTTTTACACGAGAAGTAACAATACTTGAGTCTGGCGCCTTAGACCGCTCGGCCACCCTGACTTCTGACGTAAGTTTTGCTAAATCAACACCAAGTCAATATAACAACTCTTAATTCATCACTCTAAAATTAAAGGTGGATAACTCAGGCGTGTAATTTATAGACGCGGGGCTTGCGTTTGAGCTTACCCAAATTATAATTATTATTAGAATTGTTCTATAAAAGAAATACACAAAACTTGACATGTTTTAATTTTATTATAAATATCAAGAGTTGTGAGATGAATTTTAATAAAAGTGAAATTGGGGCGAATAACACAAAATCACTTGTCTGAAACTGCTATGATTTAGTATTGCGGCTAAATTGAAATTGGGAGCTAATCGTAGACTTCAACAGTACCAACCAATCACAGCCAACACTGATTAAAACTGAGTCTTCAGCACTCAAGCATTTACTGTACTTCAGATTAATCATCAACAGCTAATTTTTCTCTGATTTTCGATATCAAGACAATGGCACAATTTGACGAAATAATCGCATGTGGTCAACAGTATTCTTTAGTCGATGATTTTGACGAATTTGTCGACCAACTAGAACAATACTTTGTCGAAAACAACATCCAAGAATTGGAAAAAACGTCGACATTAATAGACAACTTGGATCCGCCAACATATGCTTTATTAAAGAAATTGACGAAACCGCTTTTACCGGAAAACAAACCGTTTACCGAATTAGTGAATTTGATGAAAGAATTTCTTGGCAGTAGTAAAATTTGGGCAGAGAGGTCGCGTTTTAGTCAACGAATGAGGAAAAATAACGAAACGGTTCAAGATTTTTATCGAGCTTTGACGAAAATTGCGACAAAATGTGAATTTGGCCAGGAAACACACGTCATGATAAATAGACAAGTATCATTTGCGATTACGGTGGAAAGGGGTCGAATGGTCGCAATTGAAAGATTGCTGAAATATTTTCCGAATGAAGCAATTTCAGAAAAATCGTCAAGATGTTGCTTTTTGTGATTAAATGATTTTTGTTAAAATAAGATAAATGCTAATAAATAAGACAGTTTTTTTTTTACAAAAAAAGGTGCTTTTATGTTTTGACTACACATTATTTGTGTTTTATTGCAATTGCGGTAACGACTAAACATTAGTATAAAATTTTTGTACAGTTAAAAAAAATTGTCAGGAGTGGGATTTGAACCCACGCCCACATTCGTGGACCAGAATTCACAAATCTCGTTCTGCACGAGAGGTTACGATACTTGAGTCTGGCGCCTTAGACCGCTCGGCCACCCTGACTGACACAATGTATCTGACTAAAATAATTACTACTTTTTAAAAGAACAAACACTTTTAGCAATGTTCGTGTTGGCTATGATTCTCAGGATAAAAAACGGTACATTATTTGTTACAAATTAAAGTTTTCAGAATGCACTTATTAGCGCTAGATTTCGAGATGGCGAAGATAAATCTTTTCAAATGCTAGTTTGAATTCGATAACTTATACGGCATACAATCAAATTTGTGTTGTTTGGCAGTGAAAGTTCTATATACAAATGTAGTCAAACGTCCACTGATTTACACTTGTGCATAAAAACTGACATTATTCTATAGAATATTTAATAAAACAACAATCAGTTACAAAGTACCATTCAGTTCAATGGCGCATCGTCAGTTCATGTTTCCCTCCCATTTTACCCAAAGCATACTTACCTGACGTAGAAGTTACCGTGATCAACGACGCGGTTCTTCCGAGGTGAGATCCTTTCATTGCACTTTGATTGGGTTGACCTTTGCGATTATCCCAAACGTGGATAACTCGGACGTGTAATTTATGGTAGTGGGGTCTGCGTTCGCGCTTACCCCGATTAATAAATAACAAAATAAGAATTGGGTAAAAATGTTAAAGATACAAACACTCCATAAAACTTATTAGAAATGATTTAAGTTGCGGCACAGCGTGCTCTAATTTAGCAATTTGTCGAAAATATAATTTTCAAAGTCGTCAACAAAGTGAGACACAATCGGGCTGTTTCACGGTAGACCACAATGCTTCGCGCGATTGAAAACAGTTGATAATTACAAACAAAGTTGGCTTCTCTGCAATGTTTAGAGCTTGGGTTACCATTGTTGGCTCGTGGAGCGCTGCCGTCGTGCAATCCCACATCGCACTGCGCCGCCTTTGCATTCGACGCGTTCGAATTTTTTCTCGTTGGCTGCCGTTGTGGTTGGGTTTGATGCGGGTTTTTGGGGAAGAAATGTTCACCTAATGTGTGAAATCGCAGCTTGAATGTTTAAAGAGTGCGTTGTTTCAAAGATTGTGGTAAAATCGAAGCTAGATTTGGAAAATTTTAAAGTGTACCGACCGTTAATTTTGTGTTAGGCCTAAATTAGTGTTATTGTCGAGGAATTGAACTGATCTGATATAACGTGCTTTGTGTATTTTAATACCGTAACAACTCGAAATGTTGAATATTTTGTGTTATTTGTAATTTTGACGAGATTCCATCCAATCAAATATCGAATTCGATTTCTGAGTGTAATGGAATTTATTTATATTTGTTACGGTCGATGTGATTTTATTCATCGTTAAGTTTGTGGATTGTGCTTTACTGGATGATAAAGTGAACAAATCTTTGTTACCCGACATTTACTTCCTAAGCTAATTTTTAGCAAAAAATTTTTTTTTAGTGTTGAATATAATTCTTGTGAATTTTTAATATTTGATGTATAAATTTCGTAGCGTTTAAATTACCACAGTTGTTACTTAAGCGAGTTTGAAAAACGATAATGCATAAGAAAATTTTAATACCAAATTTGAAATTTTGGCTACTGACAACTTTTGTTAACTTGTTGTGAGCAGTGAATTATCCGTATTCTCTTTGTATTACATACATAAAAAATGTTTCCTTTTTATAGTATTGCATTTTGTGTATTGTGGTAATCACAGGATGCAAGAATTTTATTGTTCCATCCTGTGATTTAACCACTTGCTTAGCTTACTTCAAATATTGTTTTCTGGTTACAGAGTTGTGGGACGTGTGTTTTACAATATTGCACTGTTATGATAATCCATTTTGCTTGTTGTAATTTTACGGAAGTACTAAAAGTACCTATTAGGATTACAGTATTTAAATCACTAGTCTTGCTTTGTGGAATTAAGTTCTTGTAGGTATTTTCCTAAAAGCCTGATTTATTTTTCAGTTGCTCAGTAATTAGACAAGTATAAATTAAGATTACCTGTATAAAGATAAATAAAACAAACGTGATTCGTAGACTTACCAATCATGTTTGTTTTATTTCGTATACAGTAATAATAATAATTGTATTCTTCTATGGCCTGAATTTAATTTTTAAAAATCATGTGTTGTAACGAACAATCGAACCGTGAGAATGAATCTATTGAATGACCGACAGTTGAATTATTTGTACTGGAAGTGAAAATGTTCTGTTTTATCACAGATTATTTACCGTAAGATTACGTCCGTTGGCCGAGATTTTGGGAATTATGCTTTTATGGAATTATTCCAATTGGCGACTATAATAATTTATCTTTGTGACAAATTTTTTTATAACTGTTGCGCCGTAAGCTTGCATTGGTAATTACTCCGTAATAATTATTGACAAAAAAATTGATCAATTTATTACATTTTTAGCTTTGCGATATTACTACAAACTTACAAGGCTTTTATTAATACTGTACAGATTTTGAATTACGAAATACAATTTTTCTTGAGAATTTCAAACTATGTACAAATACATGTCAACCTCGCTATAGCACGCCTCGTCGTTATAGTGCGAACTCGCTTATACCGCGGTTTTTTTTCTGAGTTCTTTATTTACGTAAATGCTCAGAAATTTACTAATTTTACCGCGATTTTGTCGAGAATCTATTAATCTTAAAGGAGTACGCGCAAGGAGTTTCAACGGTTAAAAATGCCAAAAAAATTTATTACGAACTTCCAGGCAACGCGACCTCACTTTTAATGTGGTACCATAATGTTGTTATAAACCACCGCGTTTTAACGAAGTGAGATGATGGATCAATATAGATTGATCCGCCATCTTAATAAAACGAGGATATGTTTTTACAGTTAATAATAAAAATATTTAAATTTAGTAAGGCATCATTTTGTTATTAAGAATTAATTTAATTTTTAAACTGAAAATTAATTTTTTAAAAATGCTCCGTCTAAAACTTCTTCGTTTACTTTCAATTTGACCCCAATAAACCAAAGAATTAAATTTGTCTAAGTCATGGTTTGGATTGACACACGGTGAAATTACGGTTATATATTCTAAACTTAAAAACAAAAATGTTTAAAGTATTGATACAGTAATTCTTTTCGTTTGTTTACATTCGACTCGTTCGAATTTTGGCTCTCCAGCCTGTATTAGTTTCACAAATCCAAATAATTTGCCACTGTTGCTACGTGAAGCGAACGTGAAAAGCGCTAACGTTAACTAAAATTTTAATACCGAACAGCTGAAATTGTGAAAAATGACAAGCCCTTTGACGTGTTTTATGCTGTAATATATCTCACTACTTTATTCGATCTTTTTGTGTCTTTCTGGATGCCAAATGAGAGAAAATTTCGCAGTTTAAAAAATTGAGTTTTTTTTACTGTATTTTCCGCTACATTCCGTTAAATTTAAGTTTGTTAAAGTATTACTATTCACATCTTGAAATGAGCTATTTACTGTTGGAAACTTGAATTTTTTTCTTAGAGGACAATATTTATTACTCCTCAAATTTGTCAAGTTCAAACTCTGTAAATCGTGTAAATTCACGTCAGACTGGAAAAATAATTTAAATATCAAGTTGTAATAACCCAAAGTTCGTTATTAAGGTTGTTCGTGATTCGGAAGTGAAAGCAATTATCCTATAATAATGTAACTGTGACTGCACATCACTTAATTTTTCAAATTTACTTGTTATTGTACAACGCACTGCGTTTGAATGTGTATTGTTTACAAGTATGTAACATTTCAATCTACAGTAAATAGATATTACGTTATTGTAGATGTAATTTTTTTGCATTTATGTTCAGTCTAAATTTGCACCGAAAAATGTTCTGCTCTTGTTAATGCAAATGTCATTTTATTGATTGTAATCGCAATCACCGCAATTTTCGGTTTTTATGGGTTAATGGAAAGTGTAACTTATTAAACCACCATTTTATTCTGTTTTAGTTGACGTGATTTTTTGCTTGGTAACGAGATTGAAATGTACCGTTGTCTCGATTTAGGAATTGTATAAATTATGATAACGAGAATGTTTTGTGTCCATTAAATTATAATTTTCGTGATAAATATTATTATTTGGGAAGCTTCAATTGCACATAATGTTCCGCTGTACAGTTGCAAACATAATGTGCGCATTTATTCCGTGCAATGATGAGTTTTTAACCAGAAAAAGCTCGTGATTACGAGAAATTTTTATTTTAATAATGATTCTTTTTTAAACCTTTACAATGAAGCTATCGTTATATTGAAACAAGTTTAAAACAAGTTCCATGAACAAAATCCAATCATTTTGATAAATTATTACCACACGCTTAGTTACTTTGAAATTGTTACTTAATTTATCACTCGGATGGTAAGAATAAAAAATACTCAATTAACCGGGCACTAAAATTCTCGAGTAATATGACATCACTAAATCAGTCCACAATGTTTGCTGTGGCGGTCCAAACGAGTGAGCACTTTCACAATATTCCTTTAATTGCGGAAATAGAAAGGTAGAAATATCCACTACTGTAATAAGTTTACCGTTTTGTTTCAGACTACTGATAATTAATAAGCTTTTAAATTGATGTCACTAACGAGTGACGTGACTTAATTATTCAATCACTGACATTATATCAAACAAAACTTATTTTTTACTCCTGCCGTGACTCGGCATTACTTATTGTTATTAATTATTTAAGTGGCGATTACGTCGGAAATGTAGCGCAACATCATTCTGATATCATTTCTATTAGCTAGCACAAAATTTCTCCTATTTTGATAGCAAAAGTATTTAAAAACTATTAAAACTGCAAAAATCTTGTGAGATCATATTGCAATCAAAATACTCCATGTCAAATTTCAAATTTGATTTTTGATCGCAATCTGATTTCTTTACGACTGCTGTAGTGTAGTTGGTGGTTGAATTCGTTTTGTGTAAAGACTATTAGTCTTTGCCGTAATTTCAGATCAAACTATTAAATCTAAAACAAAAATTTAACAATTTCAAGAAAGGTACCACGTTTATTCCATAAAAGTGGTTATTCATTCGATTTTTCTCAGCGGCTGAGAAGCAATCGGTAGCTAAAAGTAGTAGTCTAGGTAACAACCAATCACTGTTAAGAGTGATAGCAATGGATTAAAAATTATGCTATAAAGTCGACTTCTCAGTACTGTACTGCATTTAATCCCTCTTGCGAAAATTTTTCTCCTTTTGTACCACCGTTAAAAACATGGCTCAATCAAATGAAGTGACCACAGAAATTCAACCTCAAATTTCGGACGATGACTGGGACGAATTTATCAAACAATTGGAAGAACTTTACTCCGAAAACAATTTTTCCGAATGTAAAAAGACGCGCGTATTGATCCGCAACATCAATGAGCCAACATATCTGTTATTAAAACAACTAACTCAACCGTCTTTACCCGAGCATAAACGTTTCATTGAGTTAGCAACATTGATGAAGGAATATCTTGGGAGTCCTAAAATTTGGTTGGAAAGAGCGCGATTCATTCGACGAATTAAGAGACGCGATGAAACGTTTGACGAATTTTATCTTGCGCTGACGGAAATTGCTCCATCTTGTGGCTTTGGTATGCAAACGGCAAATATGATAAGAAGACAGTTAGCATTCGCGAAGACCATTGTAAATGGAATAATAACCTCAATTGCTTATCGCGAGAAATATTTGCCGAAATAAAGTTAAGTTTTTATATCATAATTTATCATTCATTAATATCCGTTCTTGTTACGTAATATTCAATAATAAATCAATATCGTTGCGAATGCATTTGTATTTACCTCAATATTTTAAAATATTCTTTCATGCTTATTAACTGTATAACTTTTATTGACAAACTGGTAACACAGTCATATTGCTACATTAAAATTAAGTTTTCCTATGCAAATTCTGATATTTATCGTAATTTGAAGTGGGTACTACAATAATATTCTAATTTTTTAAAGTGTTACTTAAAAGAAAATTATTACTCGGATGAAAACCGTGCACAAGATTTGTAGTTATCTCTCTTTCTCACTCTCCCATCCCAGTTTTCTGATGTTTTTATATTTGCCGAAAATACGACAAAATTGTGGAAATTATTGAAAAAATTACTACAGTAACTAAATTTCCATGCATTTTATTTTCAATAATTTCCACATCTTACATTTTCGATTACTGTATTTAACTAGAATTTTATTAGTTTCTGTAACAACGTTCACGTTTTCAAGATGGATTTGGAAAAAATTGTTTTCGAAATCAGATTTGGTCCTGGAATGTGTTGCGTTACACCATAAAGTGTAAAATTGATTGCCAGTTAGGCCATCTCATAAGACACAATTTATTGCAATCAATAACGATGTTGTAAATTTGATTTCTGATCAATTTGACATATCTAAATATGTTATTGTTAAATTAATATTTTTCAAGATTAAGTTGGTTTCTATTGTGCAACACTGGCTGCAAAATGAAAAAATCCACATGATTCTGATGCTAACTGGTTAGATATTTTAATTTAAGCATTTGTAATTGTAATTTTCGTTGCAGTTTGTTACTGGCAAGTATAATAAAAACTGGATCGTAGTTGTTTAGCTCTCATTTTTATATCAGTAATTTAAATGGCGATGAATAGTGCAATTTTTCTTAATTTTTTAATATGCTTAACTGATACCCTTCACCGTGAGTTAAAACTGTGGGATTGTATTTGTTTGAACTTTGAAAATATTTACTCCACGTTTAAATTGTTATTACAGGTCGAACCTCGCTATTGCGAACTCCAAGGGACGGCGAAATTTGTTCGTTATAACGAGAATTCGTTATAATGAAATCATTTTACATGGAAAAAATAGGGCATTCAACCAAATTAACAAAAATTTCAATTCGCTATATCGCGAAATTCGTTATAACGGTGTTCGTTATAGCGAGGTTCGACCTGTACAAGATTTGCACTTTTGTTTCTGAAACTCGTTAAGACAGATTTTTGCAAACTTTTGATTGTTGTTTTATCAACAATTAAAATTGACGCAAAGTTTTGTGTCGCATGAATTTAAACCAAAAAATTTGACGTTTGATTGGTATTTTTGGTGTAAATTTGTATTGTAAAACCGTACTAAAAAGCTTTATTCTTTTACAAATTATTTTGTAATACTGTATGTGTTTGTGGCAATAGGAAAGAAATTGAATGGTTAAAACTTTACTAATAAATGAAGTAAAATAATGATTCTTTTCGAGACTGCATTATGGCTAAACTGGGATTGGGAGCTAATGTGAGATTTTCAACACCACGAACCAACCACGGCCAGTACTGATTAAAACTTTGATATAAAGATAACTGTTCAGCACACAAGCATTTACAGTACTGCATTTCCTCCGATTTTCAACATCAAGACAATGGCACAATTTGGTGATGAAACGATCGCAAGTAGTGAACTGTATTCTGTTGTCGAAGACTTTGACGAATTTGTCGACGATGTGGAACAATACTGCATCGTACACAACGTCCCAGAACGGGAAAAAACGTCGATATTGATAGACAACGTTGATCCTCCGACGTATGTTTTATTTAAGAAATTGACGAAACCGCTTTTACCGGAAAGCAAACCTTTCAGCGAATTAGTGAATTTAATGAAAGAATACCTTTGCAGCAGTAAAATTTGGTCAGAAAGAGCACGTTTTAGTCAACGAGTGCGGAAAAATAACGAAACGGATCAAGACTTATATCAAGCGTTGACGAAAATTGCGAACAAATGTGAATTTGGCCAGAAAACGCACGACATGATAAACAGACAAGTATCGTTTGCGCTCACGATGGAAAGGGGTCGATTTAACGCAAAAGCAAAATTTGAGAAATATTTTCCGAATGAAATATATTCAGATGAATAAGTTTTTTTTTATGATTAAGTGATATTTGTTATAATAATAAAATAGAATAGTTTTTTAAGAGGACAAAATGTGTGGTTATTTAATTTTTTGTTAATACTAATTTTCAACAGTATTGCCAAAGTGTCTGCCATATACAATTGTTGCAGACAATTGCAACGATATCAAAAACAATTTGTTGCAACAATTTTGACCAACACTGTAGGTTGGGTTTGACTTTTGTTTTTAAGTTCCTGACGATATTGGCAGAATTCGTCAGATAATGTTGTAAGCATTGATAGTCACAGTAAAGATGGTTACTCCATCATGGAAAAATAGGTGTGCTCCCGCGCAACTTCCTGTGACGTCGTGTGCGATCACTGTACTACTGGCAATGCAATTTCAAAACCACATGAGTGCACAAACAACGTCACTCACGTTCGCTTAACGTTGTGCAAACACAAGTCAACGCTCCAAATATAACGTCGTATGCGATCTGCGCAGACAGGCCTGATTTTTGCCTCCCTAGAGAGCACACCTATTTTTCCACCAGGGTTATTCTACGTGACCAGGTTTTAAAAATTTCATGATAATTATTAAGAAGATGCAGCTGAAAAATTCTTTGTTTGATTATTGGTACAGTTGTAGGACTTGCGGATAACAAGATAAAGAGTTTCCCATATAATAATAAATGCGTTAGTTTTTTTAAAATAAATATCGAGAAATTTAATTGAGGCGTGCTAAAGGAGTCTAAGTAAAGGTTCAAAACTTTTGTAACCACTTGTACATAAAAACTCGTCATTATTATTTACTGCATTGTATTAATTTACAATACACAGTTGCGGTTTAAGAAATGGTGTATTGTTGTGAAATATTTCAACCGTTCACGTAAAACACTTCATATACTGGTTATATATCTAATTTATGAGTAACAAAGGTACAGTAATCTTCGACATTGCAGTACGGCGGCTAAACCGATATTATGAGCTAATCTTAGATTTTCGCGAACCAATCACTACAAATACTGATTAAAATTTATGACATAAAGTTAGCTCTTCGGTAATCGAGCATTTACCGCCGATTAATTAACAGCTAATTTTCCTCCGATTTTCGACATCAAGACAATGGCACAATTTGCTGATGAAACGATCGCAAGTAGTCAACTGTATTCTGTTGTTGAAGACTTTGACGAATTTGTCGATGAACTGGAACAATGCTTCGTCGAAGACAATGTCCCAGAATTGGAAAAAACGTCAACATTAATAGACAACTTGGGTCCGTCAACGTATGCTTTATTAAAGCAATTGACGAATCCGCTTTTACCGGAAAACAAACCTTTCGACGAATTAGTGAATTTGATGAAAGAATATCTTGGCAGCAGTAAAATTTGGTCAGAGAGGGCGCGTTTTAATCAACGATTGAGGAAAAGTAACGAATCGGTACAAGACTTACATCGAGTGTTGACAGAAATTGCCGCAAAATG
>JAQIWS010000979.1:0-14166 GCA_034696085.1 Stigmatogaster subterranea | reverse complement strand
AGGTCACGGGGATTGTGGGATATTTTGAGTGGCCTAGGCCATTGGCCCAGTAGGGGGCCCATGAATTGTTGCGACCCAATTTACACGAGCCTACGCCACAATACAATCGAGAATTGTCTTCTTAGCTCAACTACCTTCCCTCACCATTTTATTTAGAATTTTTGACTACGAATTTGTTGTGGGCATAACAGAGTGGATTTAAAAAATGTGTATTAATACGGCAATCAGTTAAAATTATTTTTTTAGTCTCTCCTCCATCAGGTTTGCAGAGACATTAAAATTTTCCTGTAAAGACTTAGAATTTTGTAACTAGTAAACACCTACAATTATTATATTAAATTCTGCCAACAAAAGTGCTTTTCCTGATCATAATAAGCTACGCATTTTTTTCCGAAATAAAAGTGAAATGAAGAACGCTTATGTACATCTTGTAAGCGACGACTGATTAATATATAAAAAATTTAGAACATGTTTGTATTCGTTGTAAATATATTGATCAGTTGAAAATAAAATAGCACGAAAGCGTTTCCTAAACAATACTGGACACACGAATATTATCTGTTAACTACTTTGTAATTGATTCATTTTGGAGTCAATATATATTTTCTCTTACATTATTGGCATGTTTACAATTTTTATACTCACGCAAGGTTTAAATAATTTATCAGAACTTTTGTTCTGCGTGCGTAACGAAACAATAATATTGTGCAATGCCATATCGGTATATACCGTCGGCATGGTTATATTGACCAGTTATTAGAATTCATAGGTTCATTAGAATCAGTGACACGCGTAGAGAGCTTGTAATTTATTTATTATTGCAACTGTCTTGTTGTAATATCTAAGTTTGATTACCGAATATTTCGAATTATTTTCTGATTATAAATTTATTTCGGCCTTCATCAACATTCAACATCACCAGGTCACGAACGTTGTGAACAGATTTCGTTTTTACAATGAAAAGAATTAAGAGAGACATTCGCCGTTTTTATGAATATAGACAGCATGAACATACTAAGCTACCAGACATTCAATTCTTACTAGATTCGAATAACAACGGTGCTTTTCGACTGATATGGGCGGTGGCCTTGATTGGGTCATTCTGTATCTGTTGCAATCAAATCACAGACAGAATTTTATTTTATTTGTCGCAGCCAATAGCAATTGATGTAAAAGTAGAACAACGTACACCCGACGCGACATTTGAAATGAAATTCTGTACTGGTTACAGTACGTATGTTACTGACGTCCTCAGAAAGAAATTTCGATTTTCTCCTCGATTTGAAAGTCAGTTTCCAGTGCGAACAGTACTTAATAATGACAATGTGGATTACAGCGAATTATGGAATTTTGGAAATCGTTCAACCGTTATTGAGAGTATTTATTTTCAGAATTATTCTGGTGATAAGGTAAGCGTGTATGAGAGATATGTACTTCTATTAACGTGTCAAGATTAATTGTGTTGCAGATTTTCGTAGTTAATTCGATTCCACAGCACACAGATATATCCGTAATTGGATTATGCACAACGTTAAACTTGAGTAAAGTTACAATTTCTCTTCAAACCACGCAGTTTGTACAATTTCAAAATACTAAACATTTAAAATTATATTTGCAGAAAGTAGGGCGTACAAAACGCTTCAAATCAATCTTATTAAAGACAAAATTCCCAACTCAGCAAAAGTGGTAGCTAAAATTTTTAATGTGTAACATGTAGAAAAAAATTTAATCAAGCTCTGTTTAATAATTCAGTTGATTATCAATCATGGTTCAGACTTGTCAATACCAGTGACTATTTACGATGGTGAATCCTACGACTGGACAGTTTCAATTAAAATTGTAGGCAACATTATTCGCTATTATCAAGATAAAATAATTTTCAACGCTTTTTTTTTTAATAGTATAAACGCCTAAAGACAAAAGATTTCAACTGTGTGACTAAAGAAATATTCATGACGTGCTTGGACGATTGCTATATAAATTTTACCAACAAAAAAATTGGCTGCAGGTACTGCAAAGCTTTTTCGACAATTTTAGAGAAAAAGGTATTACCAAGATATTTTTAAAATCTAGATTGCCAGGTTATGACAAAAGAATCAAGATACCATCATGTGCAGCTAAAAGTGAAGCAATATCAAGTTTTCTTGAAACAGTTCGCTTGTACATGATTCCACACGCCAAATGTTTAGAAATGTGTAGAACGGTGTGTAACAAAGTTGCCATTTCGTTATTAACAGAAACGGACAACTTAACGCATCATGATACGAAAATTAATGTAAAATTTGAAAATATCGTTGTGTCACTAACCGAAACCTTTATATATAACGAAATTTATTTATTAACTGACATTGGAGGCAATCTGAGCTTATTCACGGGCTTGTCAATACTATTAATTTCAAATATAATTTATGATTTTGGAATTTATATAAATATGAAATGGTCAGCGAGCACTCAACGCAATAGACTACCAATAACCAAAAAATTAGAAATGAAATTTAACAAAGTTTACAACATATTAATCTACAAAAACAAGTTAACCAAATCAGTAAAGCCTCTGTTTAAAATCATCAGAATTGGAATATGTAGTGCGTGCTTGGCTTTAGCAATTTTTGTTATACTAGATTTTATTCAATACTACATAAGTATCCCAACTAGATTTAATGTTAGAGTTGTTGAGCAAAGTGAAGTTGCGTTGCCACCAGTGACAATTTGTGGAGCATCAAATCAGATAAATTACTACAAAAAACATTTTGCAGCAGAAAATAACGTTAGTGATTTATGTGATGTTTCGCTGATGGATTTAATTACCTTTAAACGAGACTATACCGCGGAGTATTTGTGGACTATTAGTCTGCCAACCCGGATAACATATTTGCGAACTCTATTGATTGTATGGTTTTGTATGATTGTGACATCACTCTATTACATTTATTTAACATTTTTATATTCTTTTCAGAAACGATTAAAGTTTCCTACGTTGAAGCCAACTGTCACTGTCATAAGTACTCATTTGGGAAATTGTTTTCATTACAACTTCAGTACGCTTATCAAAAAATGTAATCTGCTACCATATTAAAACTCTTACTCTTATTGAATATTAGATCAAACTAAATATCCTGGCTACGTTAACATGTGTTTAATTCTATTCTACTTAAGCTACGCTACATCTTGCAAAAGAAAAACATTTACGGTAAGACTAGAAACCGTGCTTAGCTGAAATTTGAATTAGACTCGTTTAAATTTATAGGTATTCACAGACGACACTAGTTCGGATTATTACAATATTTTAACACAGACAGACGTGCCAATGGGAATACAGTACCACTTCGACTACCAATTTTCGCGAGTATGACACTAGAGTTTTGTATACATTTTTTCCAAATTTAGTGCTATAATTTCAAATCTCGTCGTTGCCTCTGCTGTCCAACAGCGCATACAAGTAACTTATAGTCAGAACAATAACATCATTTTCCTCTCCGACAGCATTTTTGCGCAAAATTTTTTTTCATTTATTAAACTAAACCTCAAAATTACAGATTTCTCGATTAAATTTAACATCTCGCCAATGTGTCAGCAGTGAAGGATTTAATGCTTGCAGAAAGAAATGTCAACAGAAGCAAATAGAGAATGCACACTTGTGCAGGTATTAAAGCAGAATGCGCAAATATACATATTTTTAAATCTAATGACAAATTTCTTCGCTATCAGATTACCATTCTTGTCTAATCTCACAATATCATCAGAATGTCTTACACCAGAAATAGCAAAAACGAGCCAGCAAACTTATGTGAATATTGTTACTGGAATATTGACTGGAAGAACGTGTCAATGTTTTCCTCAGTGTACGGAAAATATTGTAAAGCGAACTATTTTTTCAAAAATGTCCTATCACACTAATTTTATGTTATTAAATCAAATGATGACTAATAATATACTCGAACACGTGGTTGAAGTTAAGGTGTACACGGCAGTTTCATTATTTTCCGACATTGGAAATATTCTTGGAATAACACTAGGACTTTCAGTCTTAACTTTTACGAAAGTGTTGCAACAAAGAATAAGTTTGTTATCGTCAAGCTCCAAACGTAAAAAGTATTCAAAGCCACCAACGAGATTGCATAAAATTTATCGTAGACATGTTCCGGCTGGTCAGCGATCTTTTCGGTTACCGGGTTTTTTCCCTCCGTTTATCGGCACAACTTATTTCTGCCGAAATAATTGAATTTTTGTTTCACAAAATTTACTAATTCTTTAAGCAACGCAGCAAGCTCAAAAATAGTTTTAAATTAGTGAAAAAAAATATTTTCTGAACTGATTGAAACTTTTCTCACAATTTCAAAATATAAAGAATTTTAACTATTGCTCAACCTACACGAGTTGTCATCTTAAACGATCAATTACTGTCCCCGCACAATTTCACAAAAAATTTCTGACTGTATGTCAATTTGTTGTACGCATTAAAGTGGAATTTAAAAATATATAATAAGACGATAATGCGTTAAAATTATTTTTTAAATCACCCCTTCACTAAAATTTTATCGCAAAAACTTACAATTGTGGAACAACTAAATATATTCAGTATAATTATTACATAGAATTCTGTCAACAAAAGTGTTTTTTTCTGAATATAATAAGCTATGTATTTTTTTCTGAAATAAAAGTGTCGTGATGTAAGCTCGTAAAATATTTACCATTAAGCTAACGCCTTCTTGCAAGTGACAACTTATTAATATATTAACAACTTCTTCTACAAATATCTTTTAATAAAATAGCACAAAAGCGCATTTCTGAACAGCACTGTGTGTCAACTATTTTATAATTGATGCATTTTGGACTCGTATAGGTACAGTTTTTCGCTTATACCAGCTTATAGGTACCTTTACAATGTTTTATACACACGCAAAGTTTAAATAATTTATCAGAACTTTTGTTTTGCGAGCGTAACGAAACAATAATGTTGTGCTATGTCGTATCGGCATATACCGTCGGCATGGTTTTATTGACCAATAATTCATCGATCATTCATTTCTTCGAAAACGTCTACACTCCGTGTAGACGCTTGCAATTTCTTCACTGCAACTGTCTTGTTAGTACCTAAGATTAGATTAGCGGATACTTCCTACCGGTATTATTTTTCTGATTAAGTTTATTTAAACTTTCACCAACATTGAAGAAAAGTTTTGAACGTTGATATTGTTTGAACAATGAAAAGTATTAAGAGAGACATTCGCCGTTTTTATGAATATAGACAGCATGTACGGACCAAGCTACCACATATTCAATACTTATTAGATTCAAATAACAACGGTGCTTTTCGACTGATATGGGCGGTTGCCTTGATTGGATCATTCTGTATCTGCTGCAATCAAATCACAGACAGAATTTTATTTTATTTGTCGCAGCCGATAGCAATTGATGTAAAAGTAGAACAACTTACACCTGACGCGACATTTGAAATGAAATTCTGTACTGGTTATAGTACGTATGTTACTGATGTTCTCAGAGAGAAGAATGAAAATTGCCGTCGATATGAAAATCAATTCCCAGTGCGAACAGTACTTGATGATGGCAATGCGAATTACACCGAATTGTGGAATTTTGAGAATCGTTCAACCGTTATTGAGAGCATTAGTTTTCAGAATTATTCTGGTGATAAGGTAAGCGTACAAAAGAAATGTACTTCTATTAACGTGTTACAATTAATTGTGCGGTAGTTTGACGTAGGTAATTCAATTCCGCAATATACAGATGTGTCCATAATTGGATTATGCACAACGTTAAACTTGGGTAAAATTAAAATTTCTCTCAATACCACACAGTTTGTACAAATGTAAAATAAACACTTTTGCAGAAAATAGTGCGTACAAAAATCTTCAAATCAATCTTACTAAAGAAAAAATTCCCTGCACAGCAAAAGTGGTAACCAAAATTTTTAACGTACTAACACAGAAAAAAATTTATTCAAGTTCTGTTCCGCACATTTTCAGTTGGTTATCAATCAAGGTTCAGATTTTTCAATACCAATGAATATTTATGATAGTGAATCCTACGACTGGACAATTTCAATTAAAATTGTAGACAACATTATTCGCTATTATCAAGATAAAATAATTTTCAACGCCTTTTTTTATAGTATAAACGCCTAAAGACAAAGCAATTCAACTGTGTGACTAAACAAATATTCACGACATGCCTGAATGATTGTTACATAAATTCTACCAACCAAAAAGTTGGATGCAGGTACTGTGAAGCTTTGTCGACAATCGAAGAAAAACGTATTACCAAGATATTTTTTAAATCTAGATTGCCAGGTTATGACAAAAGAATCAAATTACCACCATGTGTAGCTAAAAGTGAAGCAATATCTAGTTTCCTTGAAACGATTCAACTGTACATGATTCCACATCCCAAATGTTTAGAAATATGTACAACACTGTGTGACAAAGTTGCTATTTCTTTTTTAACAGACACGGACAACCTAACGCATCATGATACTAAAATTAATGTAAAATTTGAAAATATCTTTATGTCACTAACCGAAACCTTTGTCTATAACGAAATTTATTTATTAATTGACATTGGTGGGAATCTGGGTTTATTCATGGGCTTGTCAATATTATTAATTTCAAATATAATTTATGATATTGGAATTTACATAAATATGAAATGGTCAGCTACCATTCAACGCAGCAGACGACCAATAACCAAAAAATTAGAAATGAAATTTAACAAAGTGTACAACTCATTACTCCAAACTAGCAATTTCTCTAAATCAGAAAAACCTCTGTTTAAAATTATCAGAATTGGAATATGTAGTGCATGCGTGGCATTAGCAATTTTTGTTATACAAGACTTTATTCAATACTACATTGATGTCCCAACCAGATTTATTGTTAATGTTGTTGAGCAAAGTGAAGTTGCTTTGCCATCAGTGACAATTTGTGGAGCATCGAACACGATCATTAACTCGAAAGCAAATTTTGCAGCAGAAAAAAACATTAGTAATTTATGTGATATTTCGTTGATAGATTTAATTTCCTTTAAACCAAATTATACCATGGAGTATTTATGGAATATTAATCTGCCACAGCAGATTCAATATTTGAAATTTCTATTGCGTGTAAGGTTTTGTATGAATGTATCACTCTACTACATTTATTTGACATTTTTGTATTATTTTCAGACTCGATTGAATTTTCCTATGTTGGAGCCAACTGTCACTGTCATAAGTACTCACTTGGGCAATTGTTTTCATTACAAATTCAGTACGCTACCAAAAAATTTAATCTGTGACCTTATTAAGACTCCATTTATTATTGAATATTAGAACAAACTAAATATCCCGGCTACATTAACACGTGCATAATTTTATTCTACATAAACAACGGTGTGTCAGCGTGCAAAAGAAATACATTTAAGGTACGACTTGAAACCTTGCGTAGCTCAAATTTGAATCAGACTTCAGTTGTAAATGTGTTGTTTATTTTGTAGTTATTCACGGATGAAACTGGTTCGGATTATTACAATATTTTAACACAGACAGACGTGCCAATGGAAATTGAGTACTACTTCGACTACCAATTTTCGCGCGTACGTCACTAAAAGATTCGTGCATTTTTCCAAATTTTGTGCCATAAATTTCAAAGTTGCCCAACAGCATGCAGCTACTCAGAATATTAACAACATAATTTTTCGCTCGTACCGCAATTTTTGCGCAAAATGTTTTCGATTTACTAAACCAAATCTCAAAATTACAGATTTCTCGATTAAATTTAACATCTCGCCCATGTATCAGCAGTGACGAATTTAAGGCTTGCAGAAAGAAATGCCAACAAAAACAATTAGAGAATACACATTTGTGCAGGTAAAATAGAATGCTACTACACTGTATATCTTTTAATTTAAGGGTAAATCTCTTTGCTATTAGATTACCATTCATATCTAACCTCACATCATCATCGGAGTGTCTAACACCAGAAATAGCAAAAAAGAGCCAGCAAGCTTATGTGAATATTGTTGTTGGAATATTGACTGGAAGAACGTGTCAATGTTTGCCTCAGTGTGCGGAAAATATTCTAAAGCGAACCATTTTTTCGAAAGTGACCTCTATAAAATATCTTATGTTATTAAATCAAATGATGACTAATAATATAGTCGAACACGTCGTTGAAGTTAAAGAGTACACCGCAGTTTCATTATTTTGCGACATTGGAAATATTCTTGGAATAACACTTGGACTCTCAGTCTTAACTCTCGTGAAAATGTTGCAACAAAAAATAATTTTGTTACCGCCGTGTTCACGTAAAAAGTAGTCGTGTTATTATAACCTACAAAATTTTATTAGAATAGAATCGTGTTCACGAAATGTGTTAAATTATTCAGTTTAACATTAACGAAAAAGATTCTCACAGTCGTAATCACGTGTGAAGTGTAACTATTCCCAGTTAGTAAATTCTTCTTGTATTTATTGTTAAAAATATTTCACCAAATAAAAAACAGTCAAGCAAACTGACTACATCAATGTTTCTGATACTTCAAGCCAGCAATGTTTAATTTCAATCCCCCAAAAAACCGACAACTAATGGAATATTTATAGAATAGCTGCTTTAGATTACAATTTCGCAGGGATCAAGGTCAACGCATGACGTAAACTACTTGTACACTATCAACAAGATATATTGCGAACGACACGCCCAAAACAAACGGATGCTGGAAACTACCACGCACTACACAGTCGTACACGTTCGTGCTGAATTAACAGGTTTGTAAACAGTTGTGGCACAATTTCAGTTGTTGCGTAAATAATTTTTTTTAATGTACTTTGTGTTTCAGAACTTTTCGCAAAATATGTAACTGGATAGCATATTCTATGATACAAAAATGGATAAAGAAAATATCGCTCGCGAACGTAAAAGTTCTGCAAGTAAACAAAATACATTTTCGGAATGCGATATAAGTATCCCTGGTTTAAACAGACTCTTTGGAGTCTCACGCAGTAAATATGCAAAAATAATATGGCTGCTGTCGACGTTTATCTGTGCAAGCTTTTGTATTTATTTTACTGCTGTCGGGCTGCAAAAATATTTCGAATATCCTACAGCCACAAAAGTGCACGTGGAGTATAAGCAAAAAATCCAATTTCCTCCGTTGTCAATTTGCCTGCTAAATCTTGAATGTATTATTCAGGCACTTTGCGAAGAAATGCAGGAAAAAGCATTAAATGGCAGTGACGATGGAATTTGCTTAAACGCAAACTCATCGCTGAAAGAATTTAACATTAGCTTGTCAGAATCTTGGAAGAAGTGTAATTTTGCTATTGACGTGAAATTTTTCGTAAGTTTCTTAGCAGCTTTCACGTTTAAAATATAAATGCACTTCCAAAATTAATCACTCGTGCCGAACTAAATATTTTTTATATTTTATTTAACAGTCGCCTAAAAAGAAAAATAACTTAATTAATAACGATTTCATCATGACCATGACGAATTTTTTCTGGGGAAATTGTGCAATAATTACACACAGTAAGTCAGTAACGCCAACATAAATATGAAGAAATTTCTCATATAAAATGGTAATTGTTTTTAGCTGAACAGGTTAATTTTCTCAGCCTAGCCACGAGTTTGCGACTTTTACTGAAAAGTAGTGGTAAATACAATTCGAATCTTATGGTATGAAACAGACATCACTGACATTCAATACTGCATTGACTACAAAACTTTATATACAATCAACAGTTTATTCCTCACGGATTGCCAACGAATAAGATTAATGGTTACGAAATTTTAAATCACAATGTGGAAGTGTTAGAAACCAATACTCGAACGCAACTGAAAATCCGTGAAGAAGTAGTAAGTCTTATTTTATTACCATAACCTAATTTCGTAAAATGTTAGTAATCCCTCGCCAACCGAGGAGGTTACGTTCCTGAAAAATGCCGCGGTTGGCAAATCCTCAAGCTAAAATATATTACACGATTGGAGAAATGCAAAATAAATAAATTCCAGTGAGGAAACAAGCAGAATGATTTATGCAACGTTTAGCCTTTAAAGTTAGATTCGGGCTGATTTTACAAAATTTTAACCTTTGAAAACCGCGTTATAAGCAAATTTTGTGTTAAAAAAATGAACCGCGTAGTCCAAAAACAGCTACTGAAAAACTCGCGTCGGCGAAGGATTATTGTACTGTGCAATGGCATACTTAAAATTTTTATTTAACACTTTATTAAAAAGTTTATCCACAAAAACGTTTCCGGAAGAGAATGTTACGATTTTGATTCGGAAAGAACAAGAATTTACAACTACGCGTTAAGCCTCATTAATCCAAATGTTTGCAGGTAAGATTATTTTGGGAAGGGGGGCGAACACACTTGTTGATCACTTGTAAATTGTACCTGTATATTAAAATTTAAAGTTTATTTTTCAGATTACCATTTTTCTCCGAAAACTTCCGACGATGCCAATCAATAACAGACGTGACTTTATCTTTAACGGAAATTTTTTCCAAACTTATGTCGATGGTAAATGACGACAATTGGTAACCAAGACAAATTTGTAATAAAACAACCTATACCATAGCGGTTGATTTGTTAACCCGATTTCGGTACAACCTGTTGAAAACGATACAGAAAGCATAATTCTAACTCACATTGTAATAAAATTTCCCGATGGGTCAAAAACAGTAATAACTGAATATTACTCATACACCTTGCCAACTTTAATCAGCGATCTCTTCGCTTATTGGGGATTTTTTCTCTGTTTGTCAGCGCCTGTCTTTATGGAAATCTTTGAATTTATTGTAACCAAAGTATACCGATTTTGCCAGCGTCGTAACGTTTGTATTAACAAAGTAGCAGAAGCGTAAATCTGAATTGTGGTAAAAATGTAAACCATTTGAAATTAAAAGACATGAATTATCAGAAGCAAAGATGTAATAAGACTTCCAATATACTGTATACACTCAATCGCCAGTACGGTTAGACCTACACCATTGTAGATATTAAACTTGATAATAAGCACCGGCCACAAGCTACACACGCCTGTTTTTATCAAATTAATTACATTGCGGCAGTGACTGGAATGAGAAAACTGACACAGAAAAAATTTATTGTTGCACATAGAGGAAAACCAGCCATAAATTGTAACTTAATCGTGCCGTAAAACTATTGATGAACTAACTCATTGCCACGTGCAATTTCAAGGAGCAGATCTACTAAGAAATGCGTCGGTATTTGGTAAGTAATAGGAGTACATTTTACAATAGATTTCTTATTTTGACATAATAGTAACTTTGTTTTATATTACGTAACAAATTCAAGTTCACTGGGATCATGTCACCGATTATACCTCAGCCTCAGCTAAAAACAGCAATAATATTAACCGAGTTAGAATCATGAGCGTCTAACAAAATTTCTCTATTCTGGACGCCTAACTGAAATAGTTTTTATTTTCATCCAAAAAAATAAAAGAAAAATAATTACACAAAAATACTTTATTTTGAGTGTTGTATAAATAAATTAACGGGAGCTTAGGTCATTTCATCTCACACGGGTTACTCGTTGGCACTTAACCAAACCACGCTTTCAATAAATAACCGCTCACACCCTAATGTGTATCAGAAAATAACTGACATCACGTGTAAAGACTGCAGTTGGAAGAGACGTTCAACAGAATTTGCAAATAATTTTAACTTCAGTAAGTACTCTTCTTTAATTAATTTATAACCAACGTAACACCAAACACACTGCATAAATTATTGTCAAAATCTCTTATAAACTTGAAGTGTACGTAGAACAAAATGGAATTGACTGTGACCGATAAAAAACGCATCCTGCGAATCCGTAAATATGTTTTTCGCGTACGCGATCGAGATAACGAGTGCAACATAAGTATTCCTGGCTTCAACAGATTATTTAACAGTTCACGCAGCAAAATTGCAAAAGTAATTTGGTTAATCACGATGCTCCTTTGCGCAGCAGTTTGTATTTACTTCACAGTTGATCGGCTGCAAAAATACTTCGACTACCCGACAAGTTCAAAATCTTACATCGAACGCAAGAACAAAATCCAATTCCCACCACTGTCGATTTGCTTGTTTAATACTGAGTGTTATGTACGAGTACTGTGTAACAACATAAAAATTAAATATCCACAGTTATACAAAAATGTAACTTGCGACAAAATTAACGTGTCACTAAAAGAGCTGAATATTAATTTATCAAAATCTTGGGAAAAGTGTGGAAAATTCTCATCAATTAACGCCGAAGTTATTGTAAGTTGCAGTTAATTTTTTTCCCCATTACTTAATTTATCTTACACATGTATTTATTTGACAGTCCACAAAAAAGAAAACTCGCTCTACTATTGGTAGAAATGTCGTCATTACGCAAACGGCTTCAGCTATGGGAAATTGTGCAACAATTGTACACAGTAATGAATTACAAACACAACAAATTTTGCGTTTAAAACATTACATCAACTTTTTTCTTATAATCTCGTTTTAGCTGAAAAAGTAGCTTTTCGAAGTATAAAGACGATGATGATAATTGACTTGCAAGTCAGTCACGGCAACGATCTTGTGGTAAGAATACGTGGCATATTGCTAAACAATATTGATGATTTTTTTTTACATTTCAAATAGTTTATTCCTCACGGACAATCTTCGTTCAAAGACCACACATACGATCTGCTTACTCGCAATACGGAAGTTATTCAAATAGGCTCACATTCTCAGTATAAAATTCACGAGGAAGTAGTATGTTCAAACAAGTTCAGGGCCGGCGCGAGGAAAACTACCGCGTACGATAAAGTGATAAGCAGTCACAATCATGCCGCCCCATTATTTGAAATCGTTGCTTGAAAGAAAAATGCCGCTTCCGCCTCACCCGCCATACCCTCGCGCCAGTCCTGAACTAGATAACAATAAATAAAGGAAAGTAAATAAAGAGTGAAATATAATTTTCGAAGTTTGTTCCAAAGTTCGTCCAAGAAAATATTACTGGGAGAGAGTGCTACGACGTAGACTACGAAGATGAAAACATACATCAACAACTAGTTAATCATAAAAATCAAAGTCTTTGCAGGTAATGTTTTTTGGTAGAATACAAACGTTAGAAATATATATCTTTTGCTAAATTTTCTCAGGCTACCATTTCTTCCCGAAAATTTCCCAGAATGCCAAACACTGCAAGATGTGATTATAACTAAAAGAGAAACTTGGCGCACATTTAGGACAATACTAGACGACGCTAATTGGTCCCCCAGAAACATCTGCAATAAAACAACGTATTCTGTAGGAGTAGATTTTGTTATTCCAGTTAAAGGACAGTCCGAAAATAAAACCGCACCTTCGACTAAACTGTTAATCAGATTTTCTGATAATACCAGAACAATTGTTTCTGAATATTTTTCCTACACTTTCCCAGCTTTGATCAGCGATATTTTCGCTTACTGGGGATTTTTTTTCTGTTTATCAGTACCTGTTTTTATAGAAATAGTGGAATATGTAATAATTAAAACACTTTTGTGGAGTCGTAAGTTTTGTCAAGCTAAGAATAAAGTGATGGTGTAAATACTTTTTTCAGCGTTATGAAAATGAAAATACAAGTTTGATTTCAACAAGTCAAAGGGAAGTCCCAACCGATCGTGTGCATGAAGAAAAATGTTTTTGGAAGACAATGTCACGAGTTGCGACCTTGACTCAGAAAAAAAGTACCGCCACCACTCGTAAAAGCTCATTGATCGAAATGTTTTCAGGTAGTACTTTTCGGTATGACCACTGTCGTCACCCCCTGTACAGTTCGAAGTTTGACGTGATGTTTTATTCAAAAAATAGGTTTTATTTCCAACGACACCACCGCCTTTTTTTTACTTCGTTCACAAAAATAAAAGAATAAAATTGTCTGGTCTGTATTATTGAAATAAAAATTTCAAATATCCGATAATTATTCATAATTCAATCTCTGGATAATTAGTTATTCCCACTTCTCTTTCTCAGAAATTTATTTTTAGTTTGGGACACACAAGCTTCTTGTCACTTTACGGTCAACAGAAAACTGACGCACCGGCGCCATCTATCGTTTACAGTAGCATTGGAAATTAAAACATTGACCTGCATAATTTCACATGCCACTTCCTCATCTGTTTTCATCTACCATGGATACACCCTAAA
>JAQIWS010000978.1:0-14171 GCA_034696085.1 Stigmatogaster subterranea | reverse complement strand
AATTTGGAAATTTTGGAAATTTTGGAAAAATGGAATTTGGAAATTTTGGAAAAATGGAATTTGGAAATTTTGGAAAAGTGGAGTGAAAATTGGTTTTAAGTGGAATGGAGAAAAATGGTGTGAAAAGTTGAGGTTAAATTTGAAAAAATGAGATATTGGAATTTGGAAAATCGAATAAAAAATGTGAAATTTGACAGAAAAATGAAAAAAAATGTGAAATTTGACAGAAAAATGAAAAAAAATGGTAATTTAAATTGTGAAATTGAAGTGGAAAATGGATGAAAACTGTGGTAATTGACTGAAAAAAAAAAGAGAAAAATTTTAAGAGAAAAACAAAAATCTTCAAATTGGAATGAAAACTGGTAAATTTTCAAAATTTCAAAAATATGAAAACAAAATTAACACAATAAAATTTTGGAAAAAAAAACCAACATTTGGAAAATTTCAAAAAATTTTGGAAAATATCGAAAATTCACAAAATATACCAATAATCCTTGACAAACACCCCAACCTTAAAAACCCAACATTTTAATTACAAACGCCGACCTTAAACCAACATTTACACATTAAATTTAACAATTTTAATCTATTATTTATTATTTATCGATTAAAATATCACTTTTTCCTCCCCTCGTTTGCTTTGATGGCCAAATCCACTTTGAATACAAATGTGAATATTAACGGCCGTGCAATCAAGTTGTGTAATCCCCGTAGAATTTTCATTTATATTAAACGATGACGTCATTCGGTTTTTGATTGACGTTTGACAGGAAACGGATGTTGGAATTAGACAATGATGTAATTAACATAAATTTTTAAAAATATAAAATTTTTTTTTTTTTAAGTTCGGTAAATTTTGTGTTTTGGGTGCGAGGGTTTTTAAAGATGGCGGAGGTTTGTTGTTGTTTTTGTTTAGGGTTAGTTTATGGTTGGTTTGGTTTGAAGAGGTGATTAAATTTAGGTTAATGGCGGTGTTTAAGGTTAATGGTGAATTTTTGTTGAGTCGCGGGGGGTGTTTAAGAGTGTTTTCTTGAATTTAACGAGGAGGTAACGGAATTTTGAGGGTGTTAAATGAAATTTTAACAGTTTTAAACAGTATTTTAAGAGATTTTTTGAAATTTAACGGAAATTTGAGGATTTTTAACGGTGTTTTAAGATTTTTAAACACTGTTTTAAGAATTTTGAACATTATTTTCATAATTTTGAACAGTATTTTAACACGATTTTTTAAATTTGACGGGAAATTAACGGTTTTTTAAGGGTTTTAAACAGTATTTAAACACTTAATTTTAATTTAGTGCAAAATAATCAAAATTTTAACAATTTTAAACAATTTTTTAACACGATAATAACTGTTAAACCATTGATGAACAAAAATTTAAATATTTTAAACAGTATTTTAACAACATTTTAACACTATTTTTTGTGTTAAACGTTAAATTAACAGCATTTTAACACAATTTTTTGTGTTAAACGTTAAATTAACATCATTTTAAACATTTTAAACAAAATTTTAGCGATTTTTGAACACCACTCCTACAATTTAACAACAAATTAACAAATCTTTATCACTTTAAAAAAAAAAAATTTCATCAAATCAACACACTTTTAACACATTATTTTAACACTACCTCAACAAAAAATTAAAAAATTTATTTCGTGTAAAACACAAAAAAAAATCAATTAACAAACTACAACATCTATAAATAAACATCGACGAGAAAAACAACACGGAATACAAAGATGTCTGCGAAATGAAATTAGAGAGAGAAAAGGGGAAAACTGGTTTCACGGGGTCACCCGCTTTAAGGTTACTCCGTTTGACGAGGAATAATTTAAGCCTAATCGATATTAGGGAACACTGATAAAAGGAAACATTTAACATTTTATCACCAATCACACGCTTTTTATCAGCGAGTGTTATTTCTTATTGTTATTTGCTTATATCGCCATTTTGGTTTTTTTTTATGACTTATTTTATTAAATTGTTTTAGGATTTATGATATGATTGTTTATTGTTGATTGAATTTTTGTTAAATTTTTTGAGAAAAAAAAATTTTGATGATAGGCGGCCATTTTGGTTTTTAAGATTGATTTTTTTTTAGTTAATTTAACGGGAAAATTTTAAAATTGTTGAATTGATTTTTAAAGTTTTGCAGAAATGGTGGTTTGCAGTGCCGCCATTTTGGTTTTTAGCCTTAAATTATTATTTGTAATTTTTTTCGAGAATTAATTTGATTTTTTTTTTAAAAAACATTAAAAATTTTAATGTTTATGGTCGCCATTTTGGTTTTTATTTACAACACTCGTTTAACGTTTAATTATTGTAATTTTTTGGTAAGATTTTTAGTTTTTATTTGGTTAAATTGTTGTTTAGCGGATGAAATGTATTTTTTGTTGCGTGAAATTTAGGTCGTGGGAAAATGTTATTTTTAATTTTTTGGCAAAGTGGTTAATGACATCAATTTTGTAGATTTTTTTTATTAAAAAAACATTTATAAATTATAATTATAGTGGAAAATAAATTAAATTTGGTAAAGTTTTATGAGAAGAAATAGTGGATTTTTAGACGTGTTTCTGGAATAAATGCAAATTTTTGTTTTTGAGGGTTTTTTTTTCTCGAAATTTGAAATTTTTGGAAAATAATTTTTATTTGTGTTAAATTGAAGTTGTTAGTGTGGTGAAATTTTTGGAAATCTGCTCGTTTTGATTTTTTTTGAATTTTTCAGGTTTTGAAAATTTTCCAAAATTTTTTTAGTTTGTCAGTTTTTGCAGTTTTTTTTAATTTCGTAATTTTCCAACTTTCAGTTTTAGTCTTTAGTTTCTCAATTGTCTAAAATTACAAATTTTTGAATTTTTAACACCCAATTTTTAGTTTTTCAGTGTTTTAAAATTTTAAATCTTTCATTTTTCAAATTTCTAAATTTTCAATTTTCAACTCTCAAATTTCAGTTTCTCAGTTTCTCAAATTTCAAATTTTTCATCTTCAAATTTCAAGTTTTTCATCTTCAAATTTCAAATTTTTCATCTTCAAATTTCAAGTTTTTCACCTTCAAATTTCAAATTTCAACTCTCAAATTTCAGTTTCTCAGTTTCTCAAATTTCAAATTTTTCATCTTCAAATTTCAAGTTTTTCATCTTCAAATTTCAAATTTTTCATCTTCAAATTTCAAGTTTTTCACCTTCAAATTTCAAATTTCAAATTTTCAAATTTTCAAATTTCAAAATTTTCAATTTTCAACTCTCAAATTTCAGTTTCTCAGTTTCTCAAATTTCAAATTTTTCATTTTCAAATTTTCAAATTTCAACTCCCAATTTTCAATTTTTAATTTCTCAGATTTCTCAAATTAAAAATGAAAATTTTTTAATTTTCTGAAATTTCCAAAAATCAACTCGACATTTTCCAACTTGGAAAACTATAACTTTTCACAAATTAACTCCCATTTTCCCCACAAATTTCACAAATCACACGTGCTAAAAATTATCCACTTGTACAATCCTTACGCAATCTTATCAACCTTATCCTTGACTTAAACAATTTTTACTTCCTCACTTTGTGTTACAAAATCTACTCTGGATTATTTAACCTCGATACCAAAAATTTACAGTCGTTAAACAAGCGTTGCTTTAATTTTATAAATCGAAGATGAAAGTTATCGATTTAATTCGATTTAGCGACTCGATTGATGAAATTAAAACGTGAATAATAAATTTGTTTGTCAAGTAATTACTCTCGCTAAATAAATACTAATTAAATTTAAACGGTTCGAGGTTTTAATATTCGAGTCACTAAAAATTCAGTCGCGATAGTCGGTTTGTAGTTTGGTGTTTAAAGTTTAAAATTTAAAAATTTAAAATTTAACAGTGTTTATGCCTAAAAATAAACATTCAGTCGACGTGACGCGTTAAATCGACTGGAAAATCAGTTCAAATTCGGTTGGTTAAAACCAGTGAACGTTCGATTTTTAGAATTTTCAGTTTTTTTATCAAAATTTCACTAAAATTTTAACACATCTAATTGAACATTAACTATTAAAATTATTTAAACAAATATTTTAATTTATTAAACCCACTAAAACAACTGAAAAACCAGTATTCGGATTCCTAAAACCACCGAAAAACCTGGTTTTAGGTTTAAGCGTTTAGGTGAAATATTTCTATGGTTTTGTATTTATTTGTGTGAATTTTTTGTATTTGCAGAATCAAATCATTGCGTTCCTTCGGTGACAGTTTTGAGTTACCCTCGTTACTGTCGTTTTCGCGCCTTTCAAAAACGTTTGGAGTCGTCCGCTGACCATTGGCTGACAAACAGTCTCGTCCAAATTCTTGGAGGATTTCCCTCTACGTCCAAACGTCACAAGATTTTGTTTTGTAGGGATACGGTGGAAAGACCAGATATAGAACAGGAAGAAAGATTTTGTTCTTATTTTAGTAAGTAGTTTTTTGGTTGGTTTTGGTTGTTTTTTTTTAAAGGGGAAAATTTTGGAATTTTTGGGGAAATTTTGGAATTTTACGAAAATTGTCGAATTTTTGTAAACATTTTCGAATTCTGATGACTATGTTTTTATTTTTCGGAATTTTTTCGGTTTTGGAAATTGAAAAGTTTCACGATTTTTTGAAATTTGAGAATTTGAAAATTCTAAAAAAAATAAATTAGTAATTTTGGGAAATTTTTTCACATTTTTAATGTGGAAAGTTTCAGAATTCCTTACAACATTCCTCAAAGGAAATTCCATTTTTCAATGCAGGAAATCTTAAAGTTCAAAAAAGTCTTTGATGAAGAAATTTCTTAAATTTTGCGAATTTTTCAATTTGGATACAATCCAAATTCTTTAATGATTCCAACGTGGACAATTTAACAATTTTCAAAAATTTTATTGATAAAATAAATAATAAAAACAGTCAATTTTCACGAATTTTTCAATTTTTCAATTTTTCAATTTTGGAAAGTTTCTCACAATTTTCCAAGATTGGAAATTTGGAAATTTTCTTAAAAACAAAAACTTGGAAAATTGTGTGAAACTTTTCAAAATTGAAAAAGTAATTGGTGAAATTTCGGAAATTTTTTCAAAAAATTTTCACAATTTCCAAAACAATTCCAAAAATTCAACCAACATTTAAAATAATTTATAATATTTCCTTTAACACTTTAACTACCAAAATCAATGACTGAAATTTTTTTTCCTATTTTGTATTGATTGATGGATTGATTGATTTTTTTTATCTCTTCCTTTAAAGCTCCTAATTTAAAAGGCAGACCTCGTAAAAAGAGATTGAAATGTTTGGGAGGACATTCTCCGAGTTCGGAATCAAATGCATCAGAAGAGATTAAAGACGTTAAAGAACGAAACAATAGATTAACAGTTAAGGTAAGAATTTGGTGTTTTGTTTTGTTGTACATTTTTTTTAATAGTTTAGGCTTAAATTTTGGTGGTTTGTATTGTGAAAAAAAATTTTTCTTAAGTTTTTCTTCCAAGATTTTTTTGGTGATATTTTCAATTTTTCAACATTTTTAAACAATTTTTTTGGTGATATTTTCAATTTTTCAACATTTTTCAACATTTTTAAAAAATTTTTTTTTAGTTTTGTATTTATAAGTGAAATTTTCAATTTTTCATGGTTTCGTTTTGTGAAAAATTTGTTTTTCCAAGTTTAAATGAATTTTCCGTTTTTCAATGTGTTTTCACTTGAAAAAATTTGTCAGTTGGCCGTGGAAATTTCAAATTTTAAATTACTTCTGAAAATTTCCATATTTCAACATTTCAACATGTGAAAATTTCATTTTTCCACTTTTTACAAATAACAATTCCATTTTTCAATTTTTCCACATGTAAAAAATCCATTTTTCAACTTTCCACTCTTAAAAATTTCAAATTTGCAACTTTTCCATTATAAGAAAATTTCCAATTCAAACATTTCAATTCCTAAAAATTTCCACATTTTCCTGTAAAAAAAAAAAAATCCCCATTTACATTTCCCTCCACCAAAAAAAAAAAATCTTCCGACACCAACTTAAAACAAATTCATTTTTAATCACCCGCCGACATCCTCTCCCCTCCCCCTCCCCCAAAAAAAATTTTCTATTTCCATTAACCAAAAAAAAATATTTTTCATATTTCTCCGTAATTGGAAAAAAAAATAGAAAACTAGTCTAAAAAGAGGAAAAATAATTGTGCGTCATTTTTTGACGTCAGTTCCAACGAATTTACGATGTTTGTGTTCTAATCGATTTGATTTATTGGATGACGGGGAAAATGAGGGCGAAAAAGAAATTGCTCGGAAAAAAACACGAAAAAAGGAAAAAAAAACTCAAAAGAAATTGAAAAAAAAGATTTAATTATTTAATTTTCAAAAATGACGAAAAATTGATTTTAAAATTATAAAATATTTAAAAATTAAATTTTTTAAGGTTGTTTGTTTGGTTTGCGAAGTTTTAAAATTATGTAAAGGTAGGTTGAAGGAAAAATTAATAAAAATGTAAAGATTTGAGATTTAGTGATTTTGTTAGCGTGTGCAGAATGTAAATAAAGATGGTGTTTAAAGTGGTTTTTAAAGGGGAGGGAAAGATTGGATGCGAGGTTAAGAATTGAAAATGATGGGTTTGTTATTTTTAGAAAAGATATTTGTTTTAAATAATCAATTTTTGGGAGAAAATATTATTGGAGAAACAATGCGGGTTTGTGAAAAATGGATTAATGTGAAAATGTTGTTGAAATAATGGGGAATGATGTGGTTTTGAAACAATTATTTTTGTGTGCAAAAACATTGTTGAAAGGATTTTTGGTTTTGGGAATTTTATTGTTGATAATAATGTGGCTTTTGTGCGGAAATTCACATTGTTGAAAGAATTTGAATTGTTGGTTTTGAGATAATTTGGTTGTTTTTTCTGGTCAACAATGACAAATTTTTGTAAAGGCATTGTTGACAACAATGCTAAGTTTTTTCTTAGCATTGTTGGAAACAATGGTTGATTTTTGGAAAATTTTGGAATTTTTTACGGAAATTTTTTTTCAAATGAACATAATTTTAATTTTGAAAATTTAACTTTAAACTGAAAATTTATTGAAAAATGAGATTTTTCTTTAAAATATTTAATAAAACCAAAAATATCGGAAAACGGATTAGTGAAAAATGAGATTACAAACCAAACTTAAGTCTTACAAAAAAATTGGTTTTAAAACGAGATTTTTCAAAATTCAATTTAAAAACAAATTTTTTTTTTTGTGTGTTAAAGGTGGAAAAAAAAATGGTTGGGAAAAGTTTTCATTAAAAGTTTGATGGAATGTTGTTTAATTAGAAAGTGTTAATTAATTAATTAATTAGGGTAATTTTAGAAATTGATTTAAAAGATTGGTTTTGCGGTAAGTAATTAGTTCTGAGTTTGCGCGTTGGTAAAATGATTGGTGGTAAAAATAGAGTTTGCGATAATATTTTTGTAGTAACAAATTGATGTTGAAAAATGTTTTCAATTTTGATGAGTTTGTGAATTTTGTAAAATTGAAAATTTTTTGTTAAAAATATTTTTAGAAATGGAAAAAAAATTTTAATGTTTGAAGGTGAACTTTTTTCGAAGTTTGAGTTGTTGAAATTGTAATTTTTTTACGTTGTTGAAAATGCAGTAAAAATTCAATACTCCGTAATTTTTACAGTTCAAATTTTGGAAAATTTTTGACAATTGATAAATGTTGAAAAGATTTTTTTGAGAAATCAGAAATATGAATAAAAATTGAAATATTTTAAGAAAATTGACCAAAAATTGAAATATTTGGAAAATATTGAAAAAAATTGAAAAAAATTTTAATCACCTAATTTCCAACATTTCTCAAAATTCAAATCCAAAAATTTTCCATTCAATTTTCAAAACAATTTTTTTTTCACAATTTTCTCAAAAAATTGATTTTTTGAGAACAAAAAAAAATTCTCTCATCTTTTTCAATATTTTTTAAATTTCGCAAAATAAATTTCAACAACAAAAACTTTGCAACATAAACCTTTACAAATAAAATATACAAAAATAAAATTTATATATTTTAATCCATTGTGCGCGTATTTATCGGCGTTCCTGAGGGAGAAAACTGAATTAATGTGGTTTAATATCCTGTTCGCCCAGTTTTGATCGATTGATTACAGCAATCGAAGTTTAGGAGGGTGAGCGATGTAAACCTCGCGTTTCCCTTTGGGTGTATCTGCACAAATTGATTTTTGTGATGAATGTATTCAACTTTTAAATCATTTTTATTTATTTTAAATTTTGATGTATGAAATTTATTTTTTTAAAGTTGGGATGTCGTGTTGACAAAAATTAATTGTTGTGTAAATTTTAAATTTTTTAACAGTGAAGTGGTATAATAATTTTGAATGATTTTTTTGTGTGTTTAAGAAATGTGGAATTTTTGAATAATTTTGAGTTGGTGCAGGGTAAGAAAATTGATTTTTGGGTGTTGAAAAATGAAATATGCTGCGTGATTTTAGATTGTTGAAAAATTGCACGTCATTTTGCAACAATCGAAAAACACGCAAAATTTCACATTTTTCAATAATTTACTTGAAAAAGTGGAGAATGATTGTTGAAAAATAAAAAAAATTTTGGGGGAAATTTTCGATTGTTGAAAAATGAAAAATTTTTGGGGAGATTTTCAATTGTTGAAAAATGAAAAATTTTTGGGGAGATTTTCAATTGTTGAAAAATGAAAAATTTTTGGGGAAATTTTCGATTGTTGAAAAATGAAAAATTTTGGGGGAAATTTTCGATTGTTGAAAAATGAAAAATTTTGGGGGAAATTTTCGATTTTCGATTCTTGAAAAATGAAACACTCTGATTGATTTATTTTATTATTTTTGAATGGAAATTTAATAACAAACGTGACTTTAAATTATTGAAAAACAAGAAATTTTAAATGAATTTTTTTATCGTCGTAGAAACATCATCTTTAAAATTTTAAAAAGTACCAAACAATTTTCTTAAAAAAAAAAAAAGGATTTAAATTCCCGATCCCTTTTATTTCACCCTCCCCCATCTTTTTTTCCCTCCCTTTTAATTAAAAAAAAAATTTCTTATTCGATTCACACTGAAAACGGAAACCACCAAATTGAATGAAAATTCATTTCACAATTGCGCCAAACTAAGCACAAAATTTTTCAAAAGAAAAAAAAAAATCAAAAAATTGATTGAAATTGAGCGATTCCCAGCCGGCTGTAAAAATTATTCTTACTCACAAACCAACCACCAAAAATTTGTGAAAAATTTTTTTTACAAAAACAAAAAATCAATTTTTATTGTCTTTTTTTCCAGATTAAAGTCCAAAATCACAAAAACGAGGTGAAAAGTCGAACAGCTGCGCAAATTCGGGAAGAAGAAGATTTTCTCGAAGATCTCTTTAATTTTATGAGGGAGAAGAAAACGCCGATAGAGCGCGTTCCGCATTTAGGCTTTAAACAAAGTATAAATAATAAATTTACTTTAAAAAAATTTTTTTTTTTTGGCTAATTATGTTTTATTTTATTATTTTTTAGTTGATTTGTACTTATTTTACAATTACGCTCAAAATTTGGGTGGTTATGAAAAGGTGAGAAATTTGTTGTTGTGGTTTTGTGTTTGATTTACTAATTTTTTGTGGTGTTTTTGTTTGAGCAGATTACCAATAAAAAGTTGTGGAAGCAGATTTATGATTTTCTGGGTGGAAGTCCTGGCAGCACGAGCGCTGCTACGTGTACGAGACGCCATTACGAAAAGTAAGAAAAGTTTGGTCGAAAATTGAGTGATGGGAATTTTTTGGTGTAAGATTTGGTTGGATCTTGAATTTTTAGGTAAAAATTGAAGGGTTTTAGAGGTTAGAAGTGACGAAATCGACAATGTGTCGAACAAAAATCGATTTATTTGTTAGCCGGTTTTTTTTTTTGATGTGGAATTTTTGTATTTACGGAAACAAATTGATTTTAAAATCTAAATTGAAAACTTCGACAAGTGTCGAACTAAAGTTTCGATTGTCGGAGATTATCGATTTATTTTAAACATTAAGAAAATTGAAAAATTTGGTGGTTAAACCAACTTAAAGTGACAGTTCGACAACTGTCGAACAAGATTTTCGATTATCGCAAAATAGTCAATTTTTTATTTAAAATATGAATTATGAAATTTAGTACGGTACTTAAACCAACTGTACTCCCCAAAATACTTCAATTTCGACATTGTCGAACTAAAATCTAACAAATTAATCTCAAAACTAACTTTGTTCCTCAGATTACTTCTTCCTTACGAACGCTACGTGAAAGGCGAAGAACAAAAACCAATGCCAATCCCAATTCGACAACGACGTCGACCAACGCTCCTCAAACAACATTCCCAACAACAACAGCAACAACAACTTCAACAACAATCTTCCCGACTCCCTAAATTCCAATCACGTGACACCAGTCAAAGTCCCGTCGACAACTCCGCGCCATTGTCGACGAGCAGCGTCGCGTCACCCGTTGAAAGCAATATGACGTCACCAGGCGATGACGTCACGTCACCGTCATCCGCGATCGTTGTCGAAGATGGTGATGTGGAAGTGGTAAAAGATGAAGCGAAAAAAGAAAACGTGAAGGAGGAGGAGGAGGAGATGGTGGTTGAAGATGTGTCGACGGTGTTGTCGGATTGCGATATTCGTTGCGACACGCCGCCGGCGACGCCACCTGCTACGTATGATTTAAATCACGATCAGACGGTGTCGTGTTTGAAGGAGGAGTCGTGGGAGGAGAGGAGAAAAAAGGGGATTCACCCGAAACAGGTAATTTTGGGTTGTCGAAGTAAATTTTTGAATTTTTAAAATTTGGTTGTTATGATGATCAAAATTGAATTTTATTGGTCGTAATTTGTTGTAAAATTTGACAAATATTTAAAAATGGCGGTTTTGTCGACTTAAATTTTTCAGAGGTTGAAAGACGAAAACTTTGCTGCCAAAGAACGACAATGGGATGAAATTCGACGTTTAAACGCGATTGAACGTGATAGGGTAAAAGTAATAACAACTACCAACCTTTAAAAACTCTATTCGACAATATAACTTCGACTTATACAAATTTTCTTTCCCAGGTTCGACAACTAAGTCATACGATGCGACTATCTCAACGCAAAATCCGAGACTCCAAAACCTCATCATCGTCACCAGAACTAACAATCGCCATCCCGACATCCGAAGACCAACCACAACAACCAGCAACCAAAGAAATTTCACCAAATTCTGCCAAATCCTGCGACGACGAAGCTGTGAAAATATGCTCGCCGGCTCTCCCACCTCGCCCGCCGTCGTTACCCCCGCCGCCTCCGCTCGTCGATCTCTCTCGCGTCGTAAACTCGCTCCCCAGAGTCCCCGAAACCGAAACCGCGCCGCCATCGGTAGAAATAACCAGCCAAGAAATAGCGCCAAAGAACAGTTTTCGATTGTATTCTCCGCTCTCGACATCGACAACAACCACAACAACGTCGACGTCATCGATTATGAAAAATTACAACAATCCACTGCCATATTTAAACCCAGAACCGAGAATGAGATCGAGTAATTACTCCCCGCCATTACTTCCCGTGACAACTAGCGCCGGAAGACCGACGGTGATTCAACACACTACGACGCCATTTCAAACTGCGAAGTTAAAACCCGAAATTCCACACTCGATGTCGCCACCTGTTCTTAATTCATCCTCGATTCCATCACCTCATCTGCAGTATTACTACCAGCAACAGTATTACAGTAATCCACACCCTAACCCGAATAAAAAAGCAAGATTAGAATCGCAATCGATTAAACCTCCGAAATATTACCCAGCGCCACGCGCGTTTCACGAAAATTACGGTTCAGCGAGTTTGTCACCTGTTACTCGGAGTTACGAAGATTTCGAAAGCGTAGATGGGGTTTTGGATTTGAGTATGAAGAAGAATAAGAAGGAGGATTTGGTGATTAAACCCCAACCCGTTCAGTACATCGAAGATGTGGAAAAATACGAGAGAATAACGCCACCGGATAAAGAACTAGATTTGTCACTCAAGGGAAAATACATCCCGCAGACTTTAGATTTAAATTTAAACCTAAATCTTAATCTTAACCCACAGCAACCGCAACATTACACGACGCCTTTTTCGCATCAAAACGAGAGATACGTGGTTCCGTCGACGAGGAGTAGTGAGTGTACAGCGCTCCCGACGCCCAAAATTAAAGAATACAACAGTGTGAGTTTGGGGAAAGAATGCAGTTCGAGGTCGGTTAGGCCTAACGATGTGGTAAAGATAGTTAACCAACACCTAGCGACGAATACTGGGAATGAATCGTGTTTGACGGTTTCGTGTGCGCCATTGATTAATAAACAATCTTATTATTCGCAGCAAGTTCCGCCAGCGCCATATTACTCGTCGGCCATGTTTGCGTATCAGCAGTTTTATCCGTCTACGCAATCGCCGTATTTAGCGAGTGATGGGTTGAGTATGAGTGCTTTTAAAGACACTTATCATCCGAGTTTTTATCCGGGAACTGCTTATCCGTACTCTACGTTACCGCATACGCAGTTGTATCATATGTATAAAGAAAACCAACCATATCTTTTCCCGCCTAAATGATAATTCTTCCTACTTAGTACAAAAAAGAAAAGAATGAATTTTGAATTTTTTGAATTATTTTAATTTGAAATAAAGGTTGGAAAATTGATAAATAAAATTTTGGTCGTTGTTTAATGAGTTTTAACGATGCTGAATTTGTTTTGATGGTTTTTTTAAAATATAAATCAAGGCATTCCTGTTTTTAGAGATGAAAAATAAAAATAATCAGCATCTGGAAATTTTATTTTGAATTGAAATTTTTGTAATAATTTAATAAATTCTAATAAAAAGTTTTAATGTTTGAGTTAATTTATAATATACAATAACGACAGTGTGGTTGGTAAGTTATAATATTATAAAATCATGATAAGTATGATGTTATGATACTATGAAATTAACAAAAATTATAATAAAAATTTGATTGATTAATTGAAATACTTTGTACAGTGTAGACAATTTTTTTTAAATAATTTTATACATGATTCTTTGAATGTAGATTTTTTTTTTAAATTAGTAATTAATATTATTATTATTAATCTATAAAATGTAAGATTATTAAATGAAATAATTAATATTTGAGAAGTTTAACGCATTTTGTCATTTTTTTTTTGGTAATTATGTTTTATGACGAATAAAATAAATTTAGTATACTAGATTTGAGTTGAAGTTGAAGTTTATTAAATTATTACAGAATTGTGTTTATGTTGATTTTGTTTCTTTTTATTACGTAGAGTGTATCACGAAAACATGACTTATTAAAAGTTTTTACTTTAAAAGTAGTGAATAATTTGTGAAAAGTTGCGAATTTAAGTTCGTGAATACAGCAACGAAAAGCTATGAAAATTTGCGTAAAAACGAGGAAAAAGAGTTACTAAACTCAAAACGAATTCCACTCTTCAAATACAATTTTTTTTTTTAAACCACCACAAAGATACACTCCACGATGATAGGTGGTAAGTGTACAACTTGCGACGTCTGCCCTCATTCGCAATTCTAGCGTTGCAGTGAAGCATCCCGCGCAAAAAAGTGCATTATTTAAAAAACGGTTCAGCAAGTAAAATTTTAAGTATCATTTTTGAATTCCAAAGGTTTGATTATACAGGGTGAGTCAAAAGTCTGGGCCCCTCAAATAATTTCTAAACAACTAATCGTAAGTAGGTGATGATTATGTAGTCATATAGGAAGCACGATTAGTAGATTAGATTGGTTGACACTCCCGTACTCGACTGCCTCAAAAAGGGAAACCAGAAATGAAATGATCCGCTGGGTGCCGCCACCGTCAATATCGCTACAATATATTGCACGAAAATTAGAATACATATTTACATATTTTTTCGCATCTATATAGTGTAATTTGGAGGTTTGCAATTAGTTTACGAGTTAAAACAATAAGAAAACAAAAAACCAAAAGTTAGTTATTGTTTTTTTAACTTTTACAGGATTCTCAAGGGTTGCAAATTTTTTTTAACATTTTTTTTTTCTCTTAAAAATTGTCTAAAACGAATTTTTTTTATGGTTTTAACACGTTAACACTTTGACTACTGAACTTTCAAATCAACGTTAACTACTGGCAGTGTGTACGTTTGTACACACCTCAAAACGT
>JAQIWS010000977.1:0-14174 GCA_034696085.1 Stigmatogaster subterranea | reverse complement strand
ACGCGGTAACCGGTACAGAAAATGGCTGACGTTCTCGATATTGGTGGTGCCGACGAATTTGAAGTAGACGATGACGAAGGAGATCACGGAATTCAAAAATTGAAAGAAAAAGCAAAGAAAAGGAAAGGTCGTGGATTTGGATCCGAAGCGTCGGCTAGGGAAGAATTGCGTGGCTATGAAGCCGTTGAACCAGAGGATTCCGAAAAACAAGGCCCACAACGATCGGTCGAAGGATGGATTTTGTTTGTGACTGGAGTTCACGAAGAATGTCAGGAGGACGATATTCACGATAAATTTGCTGAATACGGTGAAATTAAAAATTTACATTTAAATTTGGATCGACGAACTGGATTCCTAAAAGGATACGCGCTTGTCGAATACGAAACGTTCAAAGAAGCTCAGTCGGCGTTGGACTCGCTTAACGGATCAGATATACTTGGACAGAATGTAAACGTCGATTGGTGTTTTGTCAAAGGTAAAAATTATTAGCAAGAAATTTTGTTACTTGAATTTAATATTAAATTTTTTTCTGTGATAAAAGGTCCGTTAAAAATGAAAGGAAAACGTTCTGGAGAAAGACGGCGGCGCTAAGGCTATCGTCGTAATTTAATTTTCATTCAGCGAATTCAAATGTAATTCCATGTTCAGTTGTAACACTTTGTATAATGAAACATAAAAGTAACTTACTTTTAGTTTGATAAAGTCCAATATGTGGTTTATTATTTCTGGAGGTGGGCTGGGTCGGTATTTAGCATAAAATTCGCTTTGTTTTGAATCTGTGAATAATTTCTCAGCTTCATCCATTTAAGAATCTAGGTTTTAAAGTAGCTCCTTCACGGTTTTTAGCAATTCCAAATGAATTAATAGTTATTACTGAAAGCATATCACGTTTGTAAAAAGAAAATAACCAATTAAAATTTACTGTGGAATCAATCACGATCTACTCACGTGACGTACTGTAGATTAGCCTACACATAAAGTCCAAATGTAATAGATTTCGTTGGACACACAATGGTTTAGCCAGCACTCGTCATAAGGAAATTTTGTAATGTAATATTTTTTTATTTAAAGCTGTGGTTTTTCCAATTAATTAGAAATACTTGTACGAAATTGGAATGACGTAAAATTATTTACGTTCAAGAGAAGCAAAGGTAAAGAATCACCATTTATACAATTTTTTCAATACTAATAAACTTGTTCTTAACGTTAGGAAATCTATCTACATTGGTTTTCGTGCCATTAATAGAGAATATTTCCACCTAATAGCTATCGTCTGCTCAGTCAGCGCGAAATTCTCACCAACTGCGAGAGACAGACTGAAAAAATAGAACATTAATGAAGAACATGAAGAGTATGGGTAATGTACGATTGTCAGTATCGAATTCAAGTACAGTACCTTTTTTGAAATTTAAGAAGAATCTCTTTGGCTTGTTCAGGTTTTGCTTCAAGAAATGCTTGATAACCAGACCACGTTTGAACATAGCCTACGTAATGAGCTACGGACCAAAGAGTATCACCCTCAATATAAATGGTATCCCTAAAATAACAAAAATTGCCAATAATTAATTTCAATGTCTTGACACGGTATAGGAAAATTTTATTTACCTGACGGCTTCAGAGTAAGGAAGGACTATAGACGAGTAATTCTCATCAACTGTTTTTCTATTTTCATGCCAATATCCAGCAGTATCAACGCTATACAACTATTTAATGTTGTTGAATTAGTTTTAATCTCGTGTTCCTGCTGTAAAGTTGAATTTTTGTTGAACTTACCTCTCGCATTTGCTGTAAAATTTTATCACTAAATTTTTGTCCATGCGGACGAGGAAACGCGTAGCAGTAAATAGCAACTGTACCTCCAGGTACAAGGACTCTGTCAACTTCGTTGAAAAATAAAGGTAAATTAAACCAATGAGCTGCTTGACTCGCTGAAATTAATTCGGCACTGCTGTTGGGTAACGGAATTGATTCACTCGAACCAGTTCTGAAAGGATTGCATAATGACAAACACCGCAAGTCTGTAATCTTATACGTTTTTTTATTTAAAGACTTCAGCTTACTTATAAGACACATTGGAATATTTTTCTTTTTTTCTCGCTTGACCCAGTTGAGCCTCACTAACATCAATTCCTAAAACGTTGTTAAAGTATGGTGATAAAAGACTCGTACTCTGCCCTGATCCACAACCAACATCTACCGCTTGATTAAATGGAGGTATCAACTAAAGCGGTACAAAATACAAAAAAATACTTTTAGTTTTTTAACTTTCTTACCTTCGCTTTGACATAATTTAATATTTTGGTAGCTAATTCTGTTGGTACTGATGGGCGATATTTTGCGTACTGACACGCGTGAGGCAATGTTTTAAATAGTTGTTTTGGATCCATGTTCACAAAAGTAATACTCTAAATTTATCTTAAATAATGAAATAAAACTGAATAAAATTCAAACCAAAAATTGTAATAAAATCTCGGTTTTGCTAATGCAACAACACATTATCACGTGAGAAGTGCTGATGGCTCGTTCAATTTGATTTTGGCATGGTTTACATGTCTTACTTTCTGTTTCGTGAAGGAAATTATGTTGTCGATTACACGTTGCGGTGGTAAAGGTCGAAATGTTTTGTAATATTCGGCATGTCCTGGATCGACGAACAATTCTTCCGCCCCTGTAGTACAGAAAGTGTTCATAATTGCTAGGTTGTTAAAAAATTGCTTGGATTGTCTGGTTAAACGTCTAAACGCCTGCATTTATTGAGATAAGTTATATAAGCTTGATTGAACTACTTCAGGCGATATTTTAACCCCAGAACCATCTATTAGTCAAATAGCGAACTAAGGTGTGGTTGAACAGAATCTTATCTTATACTAATTTTACTTTTACTGGATTTCTTGAAAGATAGTATCTTTTGACGTATTTTGATGTAAATGAGCATGTATTAAAGCTTCTTGAAATCATTATATATGAGCCAACGTATACGAAGCGAAAATAATTGCAATTACCAGTTTTCGAACATGCGATTGAAGTTTTCAGAGCAATGTAAAAAAAAAATTTTTCGAGGTTGAACGCAACAAATTTAAATTTTTATCGACTTTTTCAATTCCAACATTAGACAATCAATCGAAATCACTCAAATTTAATACAATGACACAAATTTCATCCAAAAAAAGGAAATGTTTACACTATCTTTCGCAATTCTGTTGCATATCCAATCGCTTGACTCGCTATTTCGACAGCTGCAATCGTGTCTTTATTGATGACGGGAATCTCCGGACCAAATTCAATGAAATTTTCTTCGTTTATTTTCCAACCTCTCTAACAAAATTAAAAAATTAATAAAAAATGTTTTTTATTTTAATTGATTTTCGTTACTTTGTAAGCGAACTCTCGAAGAGCATAAGGGTTTTTAAATAAGAGGTGTCGTGTTGCCTTCGTTACTGACAATTTTCCTTCATTACTTTCCAACCCATCTGCTATTTCCTCTCTGCATTAAAATAAATCACGTTACGTTAAATATTTCACAAACGCAAAATTATTTTTTAAATTTCCTTACCGAACCGTTACCAAAAGACTATCAAGGAACAATTGAAAATTCTGCGAGGGCATATCCAATTCATTGAGAAATATCTACAGTAAAAATTTTAATTGAAAACTAAAAATACCGGTGTAGTAAAATCGATTGTAAAAATTTAAACCTTGTAGTAACAGCCATCCATTAAGTTTTTCTCCACCGATATTGCGAATTTAATATTGACATCATCCTTTATCTCATTACTGAGTAGTTCCAATTCCTAAAATACAGAATAATTAAATAAATTTCTCGATTAACAAAATTGCCAATTTAATTCACCGTGTGAAACTCCGCTACTCGGTTTTGTGACAGCAGGTTAACTAAATGCACTCCCAGAAGATGACATTTGCAAGCGGATTTTGGAACATCTCTGAAATTCACACGATTAATTTGTACGCCTCAATAATTTTTAGAATTATCCTCGTAAAGCAATATGACATTACTCGCACTCCCGGTAATAGAATTTCAATTGCGCCATGTATCGTTCAAAAGAAGGAATATCTTGTTGAAGTATACTCCATTGAGCACCAATCTCTAACGTACCTCCTAGACAAACAAAATTTTTCCTGTTAATGTCAGCGTTGCTTGAAATTTTTGACTTTACTTACGAGTAACCACTAATTCTTGCTTCGTGAGATTAACCCGATATGTTGGTAAAAATGATAAACTTGTCAACGCGATCTGAAGTAACAAGAAGGAAATGATTATGTATTGGTGCAATACTGTTAAAAACAAATTACCTTCATTTTGCTAAGAAGTTTCCCACATTTTGCCAATGTTGGAGGCTTTTTATTCCATTCATTCAATAGCTGTTGGTAATCATTTATCACATTCGCCAAATTATCCATTTAAAAATAACTATTTTAAATAAATCCTTGCGACGTTCATTGTTATAACCATAGTTACCACACTGCATGAATGATAATGGTGCATGCTGGTATGGTCGTTAGTAACAGCGAAATTGTTTATTATTTTGAATAAATTTAGTTTTAATTTTCCCGCCTCCTATCGATATGAGTACGCCCATCATCACTTGATCCCCTCGGTGAAAAGTGAGATCCAGTCAGTTATGGTTTGTACAAGGTCGTGTTAATTATATATTCAAAGTGTTAGTGCATATTTAATTAATTTATGCATGCTTAATTAATTTATTATCAAGACTAAAAATAATTAATCTTAGGGCAGTAGAATTTATTTAAGTGATTGGTCTTCTAGTAAACATTTCATTAAATATTTTGTTACAGAAATTTATTCACACTATATTTTACTGTATTAGCTGCACGCATCTATTTTGTCAATATTATGGTTTTTTGGACATAACCAAAAAATAATTAAACCTTATCGTCATTTCTATTTCTTCTGGAGATTTTCCTGTAGCTCCAATTTCATTTATTATGCTAAAAATTACATTAAATATAATTTTAATACTACTGTATTTGTTTGCAAATAGTAAATTTAGTTTTACCTTGACTGCAAAGAATTTAATAGCAACTGTGCTCTCTCCGGATTTGAACGAAGCAATGTTTGAATCCCTGAACGAGACCTCAAGTGACCCATCAAATGTGCGAGAGTCGCTTTTACATCGATGGGAATAGATTCTACTCTTCTTGTTCCCTCGTACAACGTCGGAAGACCGCTGTACAGGTTGAAGAGCAATTCGTGCTGAGCCGACCACAAAGTTCGATTATCTGCGAACCACTGAACAAAAATATTTCAATTCTCATAAAACAACTGTACTTATAAAAACAAACCTTTTTAATCAATAATAATATTTGAGCAGAGTGGTGGGTGACAAGTGGTTCTGGATACATGTATCCCGTAATTGCTAAAACACCGCCACATTTAAGCATTTTATCGGTCACTGCGTAAAATTTGGGAATGTCGAACCAATGAATAGATTCGCACGCCATCACCAAATCAACGCTTTGGGATTCAACGTCAACATCCTCGACGGAACTCGTCCTTAAGAGAAAAATAAAAAATAAAAATTTGTTTTAATTTCCTCTTAACATAAACATCCGTACAGAAATGTGACGTTTGAATGAATATTTCTACGTTTGGCTTCTTCGATCTGCGAACTGCTGTTATCAATGCCAATAACTTTGTGGAAATAAGGAGTGAGCATTTGAGTCATCTGTCCAGATCCACAACCGACGTCTATGGCTAATTGTAATGGGAATGTTGTCTATTTCAAAAATTCTTAAAATTAATTAATTGTTCTCAAAACAAAAATTTTACAATTACCTTTGCCTCACACATGGCTCTAACTTCATCGATAATTGCCGATGGCGGACGTGGTCGAAAACTATAATAAAAGGACGGATCAGAACTGTCGTAGGGATTCATTGCTGCCATATAGCGAAGTTGTGGGAGTTGGGAGCACGAGTTATTCGAGCTATCATCAATGTTGTTGCTTCCATCTGGTGACAAAAACTGACATTGAATAGGAATTTCTAGTTAAGATGACAAATACCGAAACTTAAAGGTGGAAAAGTGAAAGTTATTATATTATACTGAACATTACACGAACGAATTGTAAAACTTAAGAAAAATATTTTATTCTAAATGATTCTTGTATAATAATGATCACATCACTTCACTTTCAAGCATAACATCAAGCAATCGTTTAAGATTAACGTAATCAGTAGATGACAACGAACTGCATACTTTGTAACATGATTTCTCACTTAGCACAACAAGCTTAATAATAACACTCATGAAAATCATTTCGCTTTCAAGGCCAACCATAAAAAATGACTAGATCTCAATTTTAAAATATAATAATCATGCTTCGCTACAGTCTCTGTCTAAATTATCGAGTGATGTTTCCAAGTACTTCTTCTTTGGCACGTCGTCGTCGTCGTCATCGTCGATATTGTCCAACGATGTTTCCAAATACTGTGTTGTTGGGCGATATTCAATTCCATCTAAAATTTTCACTCACGAATTAATACTAAATTTAAAAAAAAATGTAAATTTTGTACCTTTCATCAATGGTAATGTTTCTTGTGAAAGCGATTTTTTATCTTCGTCCAAAGATACCGAATCTTCTTCAACAGTCGGTGGCAAAGTTTTAATATCAGTATATCTTGGAGGAAAGGAAGTAAATTTTAGCTGTGGTCGAGGGAGATCACTAAGTTGCGGATCCGAAATCTCTTTTGTCAAGGCAACCATTTCTTGTCTAGCAGCGACTTCTTCATCTCCTTTTCTGTTTGGTGTATATGATTTTTTGGCCTGTAAAATAAAAATAAAATGTAATAAAATATAAATCAAGAAATACGATTATGACAATTTTACCTTTCTAAGACGACGTCTTCGACATATGCAAAATAAAATACATGCTAATAATAGAAAAGCAGCTCCAACTGAGGCTCCAATTAAAATTGCCAAATTCATTTGTTTGACAGCAGCCAAATTTGCCCAATCGACACCTGGAAATAAAGAATTAAGTATTAATAACTTGTAAAAATTAATTGTAAACTTGTTTACCCCAGGCGCACATAAATGGGTAGCGTTCGTGGCAGGAAACTGTTGTAAGCTTGCCATTTAATAATGCAGGGCAGCTTGATGTCGGGATAAATTCAATCGTCTGCACTCTGACTGGAACATTCTCAACGGATTTAATAAAATTTGCGAAGTCTTTAACGAAATCCGATCTCACATATGAAACTGTCGCATTTTGTTTCTGCAATTAAATACAATTTTTCGATTACAGTAAATAAACTGTAGCAAAAAAATTTAATAATTAAGTTACATTGCAATAACGTTCGGCTTCTACTTGACTCAAGTAGCCACCGACATATTGATGACATTCTGCTCCGATGTGTTTCCAGCCAGCAAGACAGTTCTCTAGGATGTTATAATTATTTTTAATATTGTACGAAATACGTATGTTACAATTACAAATATTTCTACCTTCGATGAGAATTGGAGAGTCATAAAACGGAGATGTTACCACTTCTATTAAATTTGAATCGTCTTGTTTATCAAGGATTCTTCCTGTTACCGCAAAAGAATGATTATACCCCCACCAATTGTGGCTGGCGTTAATTAATCCAAACCTATAAGAGTAACATCAAAAGTCAGTTTTATTAATACGTTTGTAATTTAAGCTATCATCAATTTTTACCCTTCAGTTGTAACCAACTCAAAATCATTATCGGGATTGGTAAAGACGTTGTCGACGTAACTCTGTCTCGAACTACCGACTAAAATGGTTCCTTTTGTTTTTTCGTGAAGTGACGTGTTGTTAAGGAATGTGTTTCGATGAAAAATTTGATATGGATTATTCGAGTAACCGGCGTCGAAAGTAACATTAATGATAAACCTTCCCGTATTATTGGTGATGTAATTATTAGTCGATGTCGAAACTACCTAAAATTATTCATTTTGTTTTGAGTTTGATAAGTAAATAAATAATCAGATTATATAACACGTACCTCGTTTAATGTCACCATTTCGTGATAAGTGAGATTGTTAAACGTAAAAATATTATCTCTGATAAGCACCTGGTACATGGATGAATTTTGACTTATCACTTTAAGTGTCGGATGATTAACGTTTCCCGTAAACAAGTTACTAAATATTTTTGCGGGTAAACTCGAAGCTGATTCAGAACTAATGCATAATCCACCTTGATTTTTTTCAATCACGTTGTTCTAATGGAAATTGAAACATTAGCGTCAATTTAAAAAAAAAAATTTCTTATTTCTTACCTGAAATGTAACTGAGTAAGAATTCTGCAAATTCAATTTAACAGCGCATTCGGTCGATGAAAAATTTCCCGCCATTTGGAAACCATTGTGAGTAATTAAGTTGGAAGAAAGAGATAACTTTGGATTCACTTCTCCGCAAGATGAATAAAATATGCCACCGAGGTTGTTATTTATAATATCACAATTTGAAATCAAATGTTGATTTTCCTCACCTGAAATTAAACACAAAAATTGATCAATCATAATAAAGTTTCGCAAAACATCGTTCGAATTACCAAAACCGAATGAAATCTGGGGTATTACGAATATTTCAGCCACAAATCCATGCATCTCACTCGCGGCGCTAGCCACAATTTGAACACTTAGAGTCGGTCCCTTAGATTCAACTACCACTCTAAATTTCTTCATAATGCCAGATAATGTAATCAATTCTTCTTTCTCATCGGACGAGCTGTCTCCGCTATACACTCTAACGAAATCAGTTTCAGCTCCGTAATTACGAAACATATTCAAATACAACAGACGAAATCCGAGAGAGCTGGAGCTTCGAAAAATCTTGACGCATGTTGAATCTTCGTGATCGTATTTATAATACAAAAGAACTCGATCTTTAACGGAAATGATCTTGTCAGCATCACACATAGCCACCATTCCGAACAATTCTTGGGGAAGAAAAAGTGGCGTCAGTGGAAGACGCATCAAAAAATCAGAATCTCGCATTCCACTTCGGAAGTCAATGATGTTAATTCCCACGCCTCTATTACGCATAAACCTAAAAAGAACAATAACACGCAAATTAAATAAAAATTTACGATCACACGAGTAAATTCAAGTCAACTCACTTGCTATATTGGATATTAATTGATTCCTTGGGTTTGGGTGCAACGATTGTAATTCCATGAGATGCACTGTTAATAACTTCGGTGTGTATTATGTTCGGTAAATTATAAAGTGCTTGAATGGCAGCGACTTTGTTCCCATGTAAATTTCCGGCTCCGTTTATAATAACGTATTCTAAAATTGAATTTCCTTGCGTGGAAATTTGATTCGGCATGTCTGATGGTCCTTTGATTACATGTGGATCATAATTTGGAGGAGCAAAAGTTATCCCTCCCCAATGTACATCCGATGTGGATAGAAGATTGCAATGTACAAATACAAAATCGGATTCGAGAGTGCAAGGTAGTGGATTGATTTTGATTCTAGAAGAGCAATGAGTGAGTGACGATTCTCGACCAGTACAAATTCTTGGTGTCGTCCACGATTGTATTCGATTAAAATACCGTTCATCTAAATCGTATCTAGGTCCAAATTTTACGCTTCCTTCCGCGTATGTATCGGAAAAGGGTACTAAGTGGTTGCAAACTACATCTGCAGACTTTTCGGTAAAACCAGGATCGCAAATTGGAACCCACTGTTTGGTTGTGTAATTGAAAACTTCCACGAATCCTTTCTCCCACTCAGCACAGTTTCCATCAAAGCATAGTCGAACATCTTTGGTTACAGCTGATTTGGTTTGACTGCTCGCCACTGATCGAGATTTTCTTCGTGCAATTGGACGCATGGTGATTTTTTTGCTAGATGTGCCTGTGGCGACTAATTTTCCCAAAACTAGTACACCGACGTTCGGATGGAATGCCATTTCCACTCCGGGATGAATCGTTAGAGTCGCACCCGGCATAACAGTTAAATCAGAGCTTACAACGTATGGTTTGTCTCTGGGTGTAAATTCCATGTCTTCTGTCAACGGTCCTCCAAGATCTTCGAACTTGAATAAAAATTGCAGTTTGTCGTATGACAAAACTTCACTGGTGAAAGATTCAGTTTTTTGAAATGGAATAAATTTCGTCGCAGCATAATTATAAGAGTCGTCTGAATCGAGGATTTTGTTCCAAATTACACGCACGTTGTCAGTTCCCCACCAGTTTTCTCTTACGTCGATGAAATCTTGAAGAGAATTGGATCGCATTCCGGATACGAATAAATAATCGAAATTGTTTGGGCCGAGAAAATTATTTGTAATTGTCACTTTTTGAATTCCAAATACTCCTATTGCAAAATTCAGATCGTTGAAATCGCTTCCCATCGGATCATCCAAATGATCTGATTTAGTCGCCTCGTTCTCTTGTACTTTATTATTTTTAAAAAAAGCTTCCACGTGATTGGATAACTTCGTATGGCTTTTGGCATCAAATTTGACTAGATGTCGCGCGTTATTTTTTTCTATTACGTTCCTTGAAATCCAAATTTCTTTTTCCATTCCACGAATGGAGATCAAACCTTTCGAACCAGTATTTTCGTGAAATCGATTGTCCATTAATTTCACTGTTGCAAAATAACCATCAATTATAAACTGACAATCTTTGTTATCAACGAAGACGTTAGTAGTAACGTCAAAGATATGGTAGAGAGGGTCAGTTGTGTTCCACACATATGGCACTGTCAAATTCACTGGTTCTTCAATATTATGTTCAAATCGACAGTTTTGAATAATCCAGGCGAAAACATTTTTTGAATTTAATAAATCGTCGGCGACTTGATGAAGACCTCGTACGTTGTTAATCAGATGAACTTCTTTGAGAAAATACGTGTTATTTGTCATTACGTCATTGATCTGTTGGGCGAGTGCTGATTTAACGTAAATAGCTGATCCTTGGTGATGGTTTAATGATCCATAATCGATATGAATTGATTGATTAAGCACTCGCGCGTTCCAGTTGTCTTCTACGTCGATGTTGTCGTCATAATGATGAATTTTCAATCCATCGTAATTAGCAGCGATTACGCTGCGATAAATTTTCAGTTGTGGACTGGAAGCCTCAAAGATTAATCCTTCATTTTCTGTGAAAAAATACGATATTTTAAATTTTACAAATCTTAATTTATGAATGTATGTCTTTTAAAATTACTTACGATCAATGGCTGTGATGTAAATTATTGCTCCGCCTCGAGGTCTAGCACCGAAATTGCAACGAATTTCTAAATTGGCGATAAAGGCTACGGCTGGAAAACTAGTTACATTGTCGTTCATCTTCCAAAGAACTTCTTTCGTGAAACCATTAACAATTTCTACTACTTCTGTACTGTCACTCCACACTGGATTAAATATTTGGATTCCAAAAACGCTTGAAGCATCGGTGCGGAGGAGCACGGACCTCGTAACATTTGCAAACATTTTTTGTGTAATGACAGCTACACTATCTCCTCGTTGGACATCGAGGTCATTTTCCACTCCTAGAGGATCCGGCAATTTTAAAACGGACATTCTTCTGGACTCTACAATCCACTCTGATAACTCTTCGCGCAATTTGTAGGAAATACGAGGCTCCAAATAAATTCCTGCGCGGGAGTTGTTTACGACAAATGTGTACTGGATTCCCAACCCAGGAGTGTGCGTCAAAATGCCGTGACCAAGATTCCTGCTTATATTACTCTCGCTTATTTTAAGTACGTCCGGATTATCGAAGTAATTATTGAATACAACGCCAATGCCAGCATAAATATTATTGTTGACTTCAATACCTTTTATACGGTGGTGCATTAAGTCCATTTGCAACGCAGATTGAAACATATCTGTGTAATAATCGTAAAAACCAGCGTTGTTGATGTCCACGTATTCCAAAACAGCTTCATCCGCAGCCAAACCAAGTCGCAACCCCAACCACTTGGGTTCGTAACAACGCAAATGAACGTCGTCATCGTGAGTACAAGTATTCTCAATTTCGTTTTCGTCATCAAAATGACATCGTAACAAACTTTCGTCCAAGAAATGACATCGGACGTTACTTGCAACGATATCATCAGAGAGTAAATTATTGCTGATATTATTTCCTGAAATTTGCCAATCTTCGGGATTGAAAAAGTAGCCCATTTGATGGCAAACTAACGCAGCGGCTTCTTTTGTCCAACCGTGATTGCAAACTGTGCCCCATTTTCCATTTACTTTCATTTCGAGTCGCCCTTCATAAAAGCGTCGAGTGTCTTTTGAGGTAGTCGTCAGTCTGACTTGAGACGTATCCGGAGCAATTCCCTTTACACTCGATGTTAACACAATTTTCTCGTTTTCTTTATTTCCTGAACCCCTCATGTCCAGTTTTCCTTGCACCATTATTCCAACAGCTGAATCAAATTGTAACACCACGTTAGGTTTCACGTTGAGTCGGCCAGTAGGGTTCACGAAGATATCTTTTTTAATCAAGTACGTTCCTGCTTCTAGAGTTATTCTTCCCGCGACCTCGCCACCAATTTCATTGCTTTCAGGTTCTTGGAATAAAATAATATTGGTCTCTACTTCCGAAGAAATGTACGAAGTATCGAAATCCGTAAAAATTCTTAAATATGGCTTGAACTGAACGCACGCGAGATGAAAACGATATTTGCAATCGAAAATTCGTTCGTCGATTATTTTAATGTCAATAGTTCCAAAGGCATTGTGCGAGCAATTTAATACTTTGTCTCGGCCAGTAACGTGGGATCCAATTTCGTATTTTGCTTGTTTGTTGTCGAAAATATTTCGATACACGAAAACATTGATTGACGAAACAACTACAACCGCAGCAACATTGCTCCGAGGATTCAGAGACGGGAAATTTTCCGCAATTTCGTTGTGTTTTATATAATTGTGAGTAAAATGCACGGAATTTTCATCATTGCCGTTTGGTACACCCAATGATGCTACAAACATTCCTCGATTCCGTTCAAATGTGTTTTCTTGAATCAAAAATTTTGACGTAGTCTTCTTCCATTTAATCGATTCTCTATTTCCAACGACGAGACACTCTTTCAAATTACCAGAAAATCCATTATGTTCTATCACCGCTTCCAATGCGTAAGGCGGAAGAATTTCCACGGAAACGCGTTCGTTTTTTGAAAATACGTTGTGAGTGATAAACAGCTTCGTAACTGACGAATCTAAATCTTCTTCATCTTCACCTTCGATGGTAATGACTTTCAACGCAATATCACGAGCGAATTTAAAGACGGTCATGGTGACGTTAACCATGGGGTCAGTCCAATGTTTTCCAATTAAAACTCCAATTCCTTTATTGTTGTCGATTTCGCTCTGCATTACTACAGTTCTTTGCGGAATTGTGATGGTGGGGGAGGGGCGGCTCAACCAAACAGCTAATCCATATCCGTCATTTTTGGCGACTGTAGTGCGAGTCAAGTTGCTCCTCCCGCCATCCATCGTGATGTTTACTCCGTCACCGGTGTTGTCAGTAATCCAGCTACCAGTGATGTTCACGTCTCCCGATCCACCGCGGACAATAATTCCTCCCAAATGCTTGTTGTTTTCTATTACTGAGCCCACTACTTCGACCATACTTTTCAAATTTCGCACATAAACGCCAACTCCGTTATTTTGTGTAATGGTGGTCTCAGAAAGTTTTAAATCGTGAGCTTTTCCTGAATAGACAAATAATTAATTATTGTAATAAATTTTTAGGGTATGTGAAATTACCAGTCCCAGCGTTCACTTGAAGTAATAATTCTACGTCAACGGAAGCGTTTAACTGAACATCTATCCTCAAATGTGGACCAGTTGAAACCACGCTGTGTGGTTTACTAGCGTTAGTGACGACAAATTCCAATAATACGCGACTAGTCGACTCTCTACCATCGCGAATTGTGACTACACCAGAATTGTCAATGGAATTTATAGTTTTTAGTATATGTACAGTCAATACATTTCCTGGACGAACAATAAGATCCTGAAAATAAAGAATTAGAAGACTGAGAACTCATCGCGTATAAAATGTCTTATTCAATTTGGTATTTCTTACCCTAGAACAAGTTGTAGCAGTACTATGCACGCGTTGTTGCAATAGAAAATTGACTGGAAATTGTTGTTCGTAGTTTAAATTTGGCGACGAGCACAAATCTTCTTC
>JAQIWS010000976.1:0-14174 GCA_034696085.1 Stigmatogaster subterranea | reverse complement strand
TAATTCACCAAAATCAAATCGGCTCCGAATAAAAACAAACTGGCAGTAAAGGATAAAATTAAAGTCGTCCACGACATTTTTGTCCACGGGTCCATCCACTCACGCAGTTTCTTTTACACTTAAGTGCATCCCGGAGCAAGAAAAGTGCTCGGTGCGTCCATTGTACTCCAAATGGGAGACAATATTACTCAGCCCCCATTCCACAAACCACAAATATCTTTACAATGTGCAGTTTGGCTAGGGTTAGTACTATACTCAGAAGCTCAAAGTAACAACAAAAAGAAAATATTTGTAACAGATTTCTTTCTACTCTCGGATTTAAAGTCAAACATTTCTCAGATCGATATTTCAGATTGAGTGGTTTGCTGGCGCACGCAGTGTGTACCCTCCTCCTCGACGCGAACACAATTCCTTTCTGAAGGGGGTTTGTTTCTCATTTGGTCATCTGCAAACAATTTCCCTAACCCAATACAATTTCTACACCATCACAAACATCAAATAAATTTTCGTCGTTGAAAAGAGAACTCTAAAAATAACTCGGACATCACAATCCATACATCGAGTCCGAGTCAATAAAATCGAACTCGACTCGAATTTAATTTCACGTTTAATTTTAAAGGTACACGCGCGTGCACCAGTCTCGAACCCATACGCGGAGGGTCGAAGAACTCGGCGATAACTCGAGTCTCATTTCTTATGCAAGCAGGTGTACAAGGACGACGGAATGACAGTCAGGGGGTTAACCCTATCCCCACCCAAATATGTGTAGAAAACAACAGCAGGGCGCAGGAACGAGTCATCACTAAATCAAAGAAACCAGTTTGGGTATTCGAAGGTGCTGAAGGAGTTATTCGATATACTACGAGCTGGGTTCGTCTGTCTCGTAAACTACAACTTAAGACTGCATTTACGCCTCCGTGATGGTCTCTTTCGATACAATACAACGAATCAACCGTGCGTCTTAAATCACAAGCAATCAAAGGTTTTATTGCGTTATGACAAAATTTCTTACCCAATCGACTTTTGTTCCATCTACCAATCGACGAACAGGGATTTCCGACTAGCTTTTACGGCTTTATTTCCAATTGAACAAGCTTCAATAAAAGACGCCGGTTATTGCTAACAACTTTCGGTACACAATTCTTATCTAAAATAATAACAACACACCCTCTTAGCAACTAAAACACTTATCGAATTCCAAAGTATCACCTGACTTTCTTCTCCTTCTAACAACGTTACAAGAAAAAGAAAATTTAATTTTTTTCTATAAAATTTTATTTTACCTACACCGAGTAAAAAAAAGTGTCGTTGGCGTGCGAAAAAAAGGAGTAAAACTGAGTAGGAGATCAGTGCAGCATGCAGTCCACCAAATCAGGTTAAGTTCCTTGTAGTGGAAGTGATTACTTCATCTTGTTACCCTATTCACTAGTTCTAGCCCCATTCCCATGCAAACGTGCGCACTTCTGAAGTCATCACTCTTCTAACTTTCAAACGCGCGTCAACCAACGAACAAAAAACCTCTTTAAACTGAGTTTCCCTTTCCTTTCTCTTTTTTTTTTTTTTTTTAAATATTCTCCAGTCATAATTTTCATCATTTTTTTCCAACATTGTAAATATAATTTTATCTGACAAAACTACTCTTTTTCTTTTTAACAAATGTAAATTGTGGTTCCAAAATTTAAAAAAAAAAAAACTTACAACCCTCCAGAAAAATTTTTTGAGAAAAACGACTCTTAATCTTTTTCAAACAAGAATGAGAACGTCTTCTTTAATTGTCATACTTGAACCCAATTACCAGAGCAAAGAACAACCCTTTAAATGAGGTATTTACAAGCTGCACAGATCTGGACAAACAAGGGTTTTTTTCCCCATCTTCGTTTTAAACTTCCCATCCATTTTCCCTCTACTTTTTTCAAGTTAAAGCAACGGGAAAAAGTTGCACGCAAACTTTAAAAAAAAAGGAGGAATAATTACACAATCGTAATGTAAATTTATTAATGTATTTTTTTAAATAAAGATTATTTCTAAAATTAAGTCCACCGGAGTTAATAATTTAAAATAATCATTTCCACCGTTACAATTTTAATGCGACGAAAATTAAATTCGGGAGAAAATTCCGTTTCTGTTAATAAATTTTAACGAGAGAAAGAATGGAGAAATTTTCATTTACGCGCGGTTAATGGTTAGTTAGGTTAGACTGGACCTAATTATCCAAAGTCCACCTGACCGAAATATTCCAGCCACAAAATTTATTTTACTACGATACTCGCCGCTTTCGCAAATCCCAAACAATAAATTTTACAGGTGGACAATTTTAATCAACCAAACCAAAAGCAGTCACAGTTATGAAATCACATTAAATAAGCGAAGTATAATTAAAAGCGCAATAACCATTCACCAAAGGTCACCGATGTCAAATCAACAAACAAATTCGTGATCGTAATTTCACCATTTCAAAACCCCATCTCCATTACTCCACCTTTGCATCTGTCAAAATTTACGACTCCCAAACATCCCTCCAAATAACACTTTTACCACGTCAAAACATCGCAATTTATTCTCCCAAACCGTTAAAATAATTACCCAATCCCCCTCTACCCTCCACCCTAAATTCCTCCACACTGGTGGTGAACTAAAAATAAACCTCACGCTGGCAAAAAAAATAACTCTTACTTCGTAACCTACTTACGCTAGTAAATTCCACCGCAATCATGGTTTGTGTAACGCGTATCTCATGACCGCTTCGAACTCCGTCGCCTTTAAGCCGGTGGATAACTGTCTCCACTCGGTCTGTTCATGTTCCAACGAGTCCTCGCGTGCAGCGGCCAGTCGTTTTGATAGCTGGAGACCCCCAACGTCTCCGGGCTCGCCGCGGGGCGGGATACAAGAGTTCGGGTGAGTCCAAGTGTGGACCAAAATCATTAACTAAGGGGTGTCAGGTTTCGAGAGGCTGATGAGAGAGAGCGAGAGAATGAATTCCACGGCAACAGGTATAAACATACCAACATTCAGAATTAATTACGTTATTTAACGCCAGACACGTGTAGTCTCTAACCGCTAAACGTTCCTAATGGTACCTTAATTATTTGTTGTTAGAGTTGAAAAAAGAGAAGAAAAAAAAAATAGTCAACTTTAATCGATACACGACTTACAAGTTGTTCTACATTAAATTAAAACGGGATTAAGGGAACCTTGATAGATGAAACCTACATTTAAAGAGGAATTCGATCGTGATAGAGTCAATTCCAAACAACCTTGCTTTGTACGGTAACTAATATTTAGGGCACTTCGTGCTACACGAAAGCGAAAGAGTAACGAGAAAAGAAGATGGTAAAATGTATCTTGCGAGGCGATGCGTGAAACGTTTTTTCTAATAATAATAATTCACTTGTTTGTGTACAGTACAGCGACACAAAAGCGTAAAGCAGGTGTGGCCAACTGCATCCCCCAAAAAGCCATTGGAGAGACGAGCGAGTCCATTAAGTTCTGCCATCAGACAAATTAAGAACGAGCTTCCATTAACCCTTTTACACCCTCGCTTAATTGAAGCCGCACCGATGGCGTTTTCCACTAATCTGTCACATACCCGTTGCATTTTTACGGTCGCTACTATATACAACTACCACTACCACTACCACCATCACCAGCAGGTGCGTAGGCGTTTTCTTTTGTCGATAAGCGCCAAAAGATATAGCGACCGAATATTGTACGGTGCTGTTGTTGTTGTAGTGGCGTGGAAAGGTGGAAGTGGTGAAATCGGGTGTGAGTCGCGGGTTGGCGTGATCACAAAATGTCACCATACCTCATAAAATACGAGAAAAACATTGACGCATTCCTACGACGACGACGACGAAGAAAAAGAAGAAGGAGGAAAAAAATATCTCAACCACAGGTGTGAAATGGTTTGTTCACTCAACTTTTCCGGTTGGGTGACATCTTACAAAAGCTGCGTGGGAATTTTGTGTACTAACATAACTATATCCCGACACGTTTTGATGGAGGACAAAAGGGGGAAAAACTCGCGGTGCAATAACAAAGAGAAAAGTTAGCGAACGATTTAAAGGCAAAACAGCAAAACCCCAACCCGATTCCAGCAAACACTCCACTTGTCGTGCAAAATCGATCCAACCATTCCCGTATTGACGTAAAGCAATTTGTACTGAGATGCAATCCATCAGCCCGAATCGGCGCTCACTCGGCACCAACCCACGCAATTACAATGTCACTTGAAAAGTAAAGTGCGAATCAAAACAGACGTCGCTCTTGTTTTCTGCAAATTCAGTTGGAAAACAACGAAAAGCCAAATTCGTCGAGCAATCTACGCAATCTGTTTCCGCGTGCTACAAGCGTAATAACAACCATCTGCTCCACCAAACGAAAAACAACAAGAAACTAACATCACCTACATCTCCCTCTTTCTTCTTCTACTTCTTACTTACCCTAACATCGTCATTGCCACTGACTTCCTCAATATTTTCAACGATAAAACTAAAAAATCGATTTCTTTCTCACATGCTCGTGACACGTAAAGTCGATCGCGACCATTCATTTAAATTAAGTGACACTTCCTCTCATTGCGTGGCTCTTCCTATTAACCCCTCCCTCCTTTTTTTTCCACCCAAATCAGGAAACCTGCTCTTTAAAAAAAAAAAAAAAAAAAAAAAAAAAAAAAAAAAAAATCAATAAAAAATCCGCACGATTCAGCAACGCCGACGAAAACCACGCTTCATTTCCACCAACTACTCTAACAGCGATAATAAAGCGGAATAATTTAAAGCATTTTGAGGTGGACTAACGCAAAAATTAACATTTTCATAAGACGAGGTAAATTTCATTTATGAGACCAGAAGCAGGCGCACAAGTCCCCGTATATTGTATACTGTATACTGTTTACTGTTTTAATATTTTTAAACTTAATCTACACGGACGCACGTGCAAAATTTAGTCTACTCGAGTTGAGGTACAAGATTTTTACGAGAGAGAAAGAGTAAATGAAGTCATTTTGCGAGAAACAGTTATGATCTAGAATGAAATGTCGTCTTGGTGGGCGGTGAAGAGGAGGACACAAAGGGAAAACGGAAAAAAGAAGCAAAGGGAGAGGAATTTAATGAACCGGATCACAAATTGTTTCAAATTGTCGCGATTATGAGTGTGTAGCACGACAGGCGCTGCTGGATATATAAGTGATAAAAATACAGAGAAAGGAAAAGGAATTCCATTTCTCTCGCGCTCACGATGGGCGAAAGAGTCTATATAAAGCCACTTCGTCTCTTTCTAATAACCATCAACGCTTGTAATTGAAGAACGCTGCCAACTAAAGGAAAACTCAACTTTTCAAACAGCTTTAATAAACTCCTTTTCCTTTTTATAATATTGCGCCCGAGTTCCCCGAATTTCCTCCACCGCAACATGCAATAGCAATGCGCACCACCTTTTCTTACATTCGTCGTCTCGTTCTTTTCACCATCTGTTGAAAATACTCAAATTCGCCTTTTTCCATATACATTTTTTTTTCCCCTAACATTCTTTTTCTTGTTTTTATACAGTTTATTTTTATATCAAAATGAAGCTGAAGCGTTACACAAAAGCAGACTATATACTCATTCTGTTTAACTTGACTCTCTCGTTCTCTCTTTTCCAGTCTACACATTCGAGGATCAACTTCAGATTTGAATGGAAATTCAAGCTGTGTAAGAGTTTAAAAAAAAAAAAAAAAGACAGAAAAAAAAGGAGAAAATTCTCTCTTTCAAGTCGATGACTCAAAAATAAAAGACCAAAAGCAAAAATTGAAAAAACGGACTGGGAGAGAAGAAGAAGAAAAAAATCCAATAATGAGACATCCATAATTCCACCATTTTCCTCCTTTTCCCAATTTTTTCCCTCAATGAAAATCGAGCACACATTCCACCAAAAACTCTCCACCCAACCAACTACACACGCGCAAATAAAAAATGGATCAACCCTTTCCACATCCTCCCACTCACCAAAAACACTCTTTCCATCGACGACGACGACGACGTTACGCTGCAACATTTTCTCGTTTGGCCTACATTTCCGGCGCAACAGCTCGACACAAGGTGGCGATTAAAGAAACTAATTGACAATTCCCTCGCCTCCACTTGAGCCCTGCGTCTATAGTCTCATAGCTCAGAGCGCGATCGAGGCGAAGTAAAACGGGTTGTAGACGCGCCTTCTTGAGGGCCAACACAATAACAGTAATAACATTCAATTGGATTTTACAGCCTTTTGCAGCGCCTTATCCACCCCCAAATGTGCCGCTCGCACTCGTTCTGTCGCTTCTACAACGTCGTGGACTGGCAGTTGTGTGTGGAAAATGTTGTACAATGAATTTAATGCCCAATACCAATCACTGATAACTCAAACGAGACGGTACGTTGGGGATTTTCAGTAATCGCGCTTTCAAATTTAGTTTAATCGTAATGGTTTTATTAATAAGATGCGGATTGAGATGTGATGCGTAAGGAGAAAAGAATTAAAATTTTTAAGATTTTGAGGAGTTAAGGAAGAAGATGAAGACGAAGAAAAAAAATGTCCCGAGTGTTATTTTTAATTAATTAAAAGCGTAAAACACCGCGTCTCCCTTGCCTACAATTCGCGAGATTTCATTTCGGAGGGAAAGTAGAGGAGGAAAAAATTAAAAACTTTTTGCATTAAAAAATAAAATAACTCGTTACGTGACGATGATCCCGCAGCGAGATCCTCTATTTTTTTTTTTTTTTAAACTGACAAAATTAATTTTAGCACTCGTTTCGTACGTCATCCGTTATTTCAATTCACCGAGCACAGACATACGTGACAAATGGCCGCGTCGATTCTCATTTGACCCAATGATCCGAAACAGTTGATCCTCAATGACAGGTAAAAAAAATTCACAAAAAACAAACTACAAAAAGAAAATAATCATTTCCATCCTCCACATTCACGTTCCAAACGCATCTGCCAAAACGAATCTTCCAAACTTCGAATTCAGACGTCGTTTTTAAAAATCTTCTCGAGTTTAAAAATAAACCCGCCTTCAACCATTCCGCAACCATTCGAATTACTTCCTAAAACGTCAATTACAATTCATTTTGCAAAAGCGCGCTTATCGGGGATTGAGAAAAGGCAAAATTTGCAATTACGCCCAGCTAGTTTAGTCCGCCTCTTTCTATCCACGAGCCGCAATTAAGTTAGCTAGTGGTCATTTCACCGCACACACTGGCCACATGCACACACACACACTCAAACACGGAGAGCGAACATTTATTTTATTGGTTTCAGGTATGTGCGGTTTACCTGAGAAGACCACTTCATTCAACCATTACTCCTCCACTATCTTGCCCTTTACATTCCCCAAATGTTGTTTTAAACTCCACTCGGAATTCTAAACGCAACAACAACAACCGTTTCGCAAAACGTTTCTCTTTTTCCCTTTCTCCCCCTCCTTCGATTCAACAACTCCTTCGCCGCCATCTCCCAAAAAACCCCTTTTCACGTGTATGAAAAACCAGATAAAGACGAACAATTCCCTTATCACGTCACTACACCAACTGTCTCCCCTCTCCCCTTCCTCCAACCGACTAAAAAAAGAAGAAAAGAAAACAGAAAAACATCAAACGTGGCCACTCTTCAAAGTTATTTAGACTCTCGAGGCGCCCCCTGCGGTTGGCCAGCAAACCGTACATTGACAAAGGCACAGCGTGAAGGTTCCTGGCCAAGTTATACATACGTTCACTCGGCCGCTATTCTTTTTCTCTAGTGGTTCGCAATAAGCTGATAAAATATGAGCATTGTCTTCCAAACGCCGAAACGATGTCTCGTTACGAGCCTGTGCAACAGAAGTCTCCATCGTTCAGAGATCATAAAAGCAGATGAAGTGAATCTCCGCGAGATTTTTTTTTCGTCTCCTTTCTTTTTTTTTCTTTACTTTTTATATCCCTCTACCGATGCTTCCTGGTTTAGAAAAATAGCGTCCAGGTTTCTATCCGCTCGTTTTTCTTAAATTATTTCCTCTATTGTTTTGCACCTCTCTCTTTCATATATTTCCAAACATGTCCAAGAACACCTCAATAAATAAATAAAAGTTCAACTGCAAAGCTTTACCCTCGTAAAAAAAAAGGATAGAAAAAAAAATATCAAAAAAAAAAAAAAAATCACCGGAATGTCAGATGCAGTACGTCAAAGTTCCATTTATTTTTTACACGAAACCGTGATTGACCGATAAGAGCAACGCGGTTGAAACTCAACTTCATAATTAACTCACGTGATACCCACACAAAAACACCATTAAAAAACAAACCAAAACCAACCAACCCAAAATCGAAACAGCGACCAAAAAAACAGAAAATCTAAAATTCAAAACCGATTACGCGAAAGCTCCGCCTTAAAACTTTCCTCCACGACACTGCCAACTCGGTCGCAAGTTGCATTCCCATAGAATCATCATGCAATGGATCACGGGATGGGGCAACCAACTTTCATATAATACGCATGGAACGGGAGCAATATCTGGCACGTACACAACCCATCACGATAGGGCCAGCGCGCACGCGGGAACTCTTTCCAATCGATTCGCACAAACTGTCTCTTCCTCCACCTCTCATCTCTCTCTCTCTCACTCTCATTCTACGTGTCTCTTTTTCCCCCTCCTTTTATTCTTTTCCTCCTCCAGTCAGTTTTAGACTTTTGCATCTCAGCTTGCTACGCGTAGTTATGCTGCCAAACCGAATTCCACCACGCGCCTTCGCAGTTCCCCAGTCACAAGAACAAAACCGAGGGCTAGCCAAGTGAAACGCACTGATGCAGCAGAAAAAAGGAATCCTCCTGAGACTCACCGATAAAACTACTAATTGCCTGATTTCGTCTTCGAAAAAGCGAGAAAACGGTTTTATTTTTTTAACCCCCACTAACAAAAAACCCACAAAACAATACAATTTTTTTCTTCTTCTTCTTCTTCTGGTGTAAAAAAAAGAGGAAGAAGAAGAAGAAGAAAAAAACTGGTGATAAAATTTTAATCAGAGCTTGTCTTACATTCTATCAACGAACAATAAGTTCGATACGTCAGCCTTAAGAATATAGATTTTTTAAACGGCCAACTCCGTAATTATTCAATCAATACCATTTTTAAATAATTTGCACAAATTAAAGACGTTGTGCGTTAAGACGGGAATTAAGGTGGGCTAATACAAACGCAAACTCTATTAACTTAACGCCTTAACGAAAAGCGAACCTCGATCGACAGATTTAGTTTATCCCCAGATCAATGCGAGCCGATTCGGCTGAATTTGCTTTACAATTAAGACATTGCGGTTGGCTGTGGTGAAGAAATGAAATTCGAACCCAAGTTGAACGGGAAACGAAACGGGGGGAAAACTCTTACCTTGGCGTGGTGTAGCGACGCGTAGAACCGATAAGGAGGCATTTAGATGTACGAGCGCATTGAAACACAACTGTACGTCAAACTGTCACGTAGTAACAAACACTGCAGAGATGGAGATAGACTAAGAGAACTACAACCTAATCTAGCCCCAGTGCTGATGTGCTGGGTGCGGGGGCAGGCGGGATACCCCCGCCCTCTCACGAGCGAACCGAGCACTGCTTCTCCATACCTCCACCACGCGGCAGGCTCGATTCGATGTGCTGGGGGCGCGTTTTATCCACGTGCGTGTGAGAGTCGACAGCATAAAAATATATCGTTAGATTGAGGCTCCTTCGCTTTGCATTGTGGGGTTGAGTGCGAAACGATATCAAAAATTGGAAACGGATAAACAAAAAGTGACAACGCTTTTATAACGAGTAATAACTTTTCGCTGCGGAAACGATAAAAGTAAAAAATATACATATTCCCAAAAAAAAAAAAAAAAAAAAACAAAAACGAATGTGGAAAGGAGAAGAAAAAAAAATCAATGTTATTTTTTTTCGAAGTATTCCACGCACTATGCACTCAACCGACAAGATTTGTTACAACGCGTGTTGAAAGAAAACACGAGTACGTCAATATTCTCTTACCCACACAACACACACACACATCCTCTTTTCATCGCTTTTAATCGAGCCATTTACCGAGCGATCGTGACGAGCGAACTCCACCACAAGAAGAAGCGACTCCGTAGAGAATCACTGTGTAATCTTCCCCTTCGCCCCCACCCTCGCAAACTGTCACTCTCCATTAGCTTTGTTGGGGGTTTGTTGACTGTGGTAGGCGTGCCTTACAAATTACCTTTACCCTTATTATCCCCTCTCTTCATCCTTCTCAAACCTTCAACACGTTTTTCTCTAACTCAATTCACAATAACTTTAAGTCTGACTGCATCTTTTCCCTCTCTCAGCTATTTCCTAACTCAATATACACCTGGCGAAATATTTACAATGCGATTCCGACGGTGGTTTACATCTGCACGACAAAAACACATAAATAAACTACAAAACTTTTAATTACGTAAAACGCCACGAAAAATAAAAATTATACATCCTACAATTTTTCCAAAAAATTTAAAAATAGGACATTTTAAAAAACCGAATCGATATCGATACTGACGCATTGATTTGCAATAAAAAATCGAAGGAAGCGACGAGAAGAAAAACGATGAAAAAAGAAACCGAAATGTGCCTGTAGGTGATCGACCATCATAACCCCAATTTTTTTTTAGGGGAAAAAACGGAAATCTACATCTATTCATAAAACCTCTTTTTCTCCTCCTCCGAGTTGCCGTAAACAGTTTCATCCAATTACTCGTCTTTCACAGTTTTTCCCATCCCACGAACCTCGAGCAAAACGTATAGATTGATTCCATTGTGGCACTGGGGAAATCTCACGTGATACTGCAATAACATTTTTTAAAAAGAGGTTGAATATGATTGGAATTCGTTATGCCTCATTCGCGACTATCTATTATACAAGTAGCTATTTCTATTCACTTCGCTACACCACTTCCCGTTTAAACTCATTTAAACCGGAAAAATTTTTATTTTGGATTAAGAATAATAAAATACACGAAACTTCTCCACGCAAAAAATATAAAATGTTAAACTAGTTTTCTGTGGAAGAGGGGAGAGAAAAAAAAAGCGAGTGCAGTAAATTATAATATTTCGTTCTAAAATTAGACTCACGCTCGACCCGTAACTTTTCATTTTTGAACGAATGAAATTATTCGATAATTTTATTTGACTACGCATTCACTTTCGTAAAGATTTCTTACCCTACAGCCGCGTACGCGTGATTACTGTGGGGATTGGCAACGAAATTCGGAAATAAAAATTCCATTTTCCCAGCAAAGTTTTTTTCCTCCGAGTCTACAGGGATTTCATTCCGAAAATATTTTCTCACAATTCGCGTTATAAATTTAATACACCGACACAACCTACCAGAAAAAAATAAAATAAAACAAATAAAAAGGCAAAAAATCTTTTTTTTTATGAATTTTCTTCCGCTTGTCTAACATTCACATTTTCTCGCGCAGACGTTCATTCCCCTTGAATGAAAGGTCAGCAGGAAAATATTTAGTCGTGACATTTGGGAATGTTGTTTGGTTACCATTCGTCGACGTAGGAGAGCAAAGTGTATTAAGGCGGGGAGAACTGACGGTTAGCCCCGCTCGTTTATTTGTGACCCCTTTCTACGCAATCACCACCCTTTTCGCCCTAAGCACCGAGTTTGTGGCTTAATACGCATAAAGATATACATGCAAAATTAAATAAACCCGCGCGGCAGCGACTCGCAATCTCAACTCGGGAATTATGCTTATCTTCGGAACCACTACAACCAGATTACATTTCCTTCCCAATCTATCTCCAAATTAAAACAAAAATCAGCGAACTTGATACTCACTTCAATCACCGCGCCAAGAATTTAATAAACTTTACCATCCCGAGATTTTAATCTCGTACAAAATATTTTTCGTCCCATTCTTCATCACCCAATTTTCCACCCACTTACTCTTTTTACTCCATAAAAACAAAAATATAAAAAAAACGAAAAAAAAGAGGTGAGACGAGTTCACTGACTACGCCAGCACAAAATTCGATAGCAGCTGCAGGAAAAATATCACAGTTGTTAACAAAATGATAGATCCTCCTTACTATTTTCTTAATGGGAAAATCAATGAGTTAATCGAGAACTACAAGTTAAACGAACTTCGCAGAGATTCCTAATCAAATTACCCAACCAATCAACAACGAAAACAAAACCCAACGTCGGGGTAAAATTCAACCCGTTAAAGCCAACTATTACCAACATAATTTAATATTCTTACGATTTTAATCTCGCACGAACGAGCAAAAATCGTTCGAGTAAAACTCGGCGCATATAAACTAAGAACGCCACGGAAATGTGCCGTATTGGAAAATAAAGCACGGCTTACGGTAACTTTTCCCGTTCCGTACTTTAAGAATGTTATTGTCGTCCGTGACTGCTACTTTAGTACTACTTTAGTTCAGACCCGTGTTGGGCGACACCTTACCTTTTCTGCAGAGCTCTTGTGAAACACGAGTGCCTTGGGAGTCCTTAATGGTGCTGTACAGTGGCCATGAAGGACTGACGTACCTCACGATGTATTCTTCGTCGCCTTAAACCACTACAACTCCATCATCCCACAAAGAACGGTAAAACGCTATGAAAAGAAAGCAGTGTTGAGAATTTATGTTTTTTTTTTTTTTTTTGGTATACTCTTCTCTTCCTCAATTTTATGTCGTCGTTCATAAATATTTACTTGCGTTGTAAAATGGTCTTTTGGATTATTAATTCGTCGAAAATGATTACGGAGATAATTTGTCGAGCGAGTTAATTAATTCAAGCGTAGAGTACACGTAAAAAACGTGGAACATCCTCTCGTGAAGTAAACAACTAATTCAAGGGCAAAAAAATGACGTCATAAATTAAACAGCTTAGTATGACGTCACTCAAAAAAAAATTCAACACGTAGTATGCGTGTCTGGACGAACATAGAACTGTACAATAAACCCACACATATACACGCATCGCTGGTCACTCACATTAGTTGTCCGTCCGCGTGATTCGATGACGTACGTAGTCGAAGCTCAAACTTTTAAAAAATGTAAAATATCTACAAAAGAAAAATGTCGGAGGGTATATTTTATTAGGGATAAAAAAATAACGCTATACAGGTTAAAATAACGTCATTTAAATTTCCAACAAAAACAATCCCTGCACATTTTTTTTGTTAAGTACCATTTTATAAATGGTTATTAAAAATACCGGTATTTTTAGTTTGTCATTGTATAAAAAATTTCTATTCCGTAATATCTATGTTAAATTTAACTGTACACGTTAAGGCACGTTAGACATAAATCTTAAAATTCGTTTAGAAAAATATTAATTACTGAGAGTAAGTCCTCGTATAATTGCATTTATGGTTGATATAAACCGGGATTGAAATAAAGATCCTTCTTCCATCCACGATGAGCAATTTCAGGCACTTGTTTCTCACCCTGGTACGTCTGGTATTGCTCCATAACTTCTGTTACCTACGTAATATATATTTATTAAGACTGAGTGTAATTTACAACCAAAATAACGAAATGGTACTTACCATGTTAAACAAAGCAGAGAGCGGTTGGTTCCAAGCATTTTCAGAAAATACTTTAGTCACTGCTTGGATAAACCAACTTCCGTAAATTTCATTTCTCATTGCAACGTATTCTGTAACAAATAAATTTCTTTTAATAAATGTGTTTAAACAAGCTGAATAATCACACAACAAACGCACCTGGTACTGTTGAGTAAGCGATCACCATGTCAGTCCAGGTAGGCGATCTTTGTACTGGTTGTAAGAGTTTGTGATTATCGGTAGACGCTGGGCCCCCATCAGCATAAGTTCGCTGCGGAACGCCACCGTCAAATTTTTCTACGCGATAACGAATAAGTAAAAATTAATATACGATTTACACACAGAACCTCAAAATTTTGTAGAATATAAGTACTCACGGCCGCGACAAGCTTGAAGAAAAAATAATTTTGGTTTGCGCATGAGGTGGGGACAGTTGTCGTTGTTGAAATGGTCTAATATATCTTCCATCCAAAGATATTCATTGTCACTCCCCACGACACAGTTAGTTTTACCGTGAGAACTTATGGCCACAATACAGGAATCTACAGATTTGTGATCGGGTAACTGCGAAAATTTTTTCACAATTGAGCGCATCTCCTGAAATCAATA
>JAQIWS010000975.1:0-14190 GCA_034696085.1 Stigmatogaster subterranea | reverse complement strand
ACAACTGTACTATTTCAATTTAAAGATACAGTATTAAAATCACTGTGCTTCCTAAGTTGACGAATAATTTTCAACTTCCACAATAAAATTATTACACTTCTTAAATGGGTAGTAAAATGCTACGGTAATAAAATTAAATAATAAAATGAGTAACAAAATAAGTAGCAAATTACACAAACTACAAAAAAGGAATTTGATTTTAATCTGTACACGGAATTATATTTACGTGTATAAATTAAAATTATCTCACGAGAAAAAATTAAATTGTAAAAAAATTTGAAAATTGATACAATTTTTCAACTTTGTTCTACCTACTGTAAAATTACAAATGGCACCATTTATATTGATAAATATTGTTCTAAAACATAACTTACATTATAATTCGAATTAAATCAGTACCTGATTCATCATAATTTACGGTAGGCCTAACATAAACTTGACAATTCATTCCTATTTTACTCCCTTGTAAACAATATTTTTTCTTTAAACTTAGCGCTTCTTCATACATTTACAAAATACTGCACGTTGTACATGTTTAAAGTAACAGATACCGAAAGTAGAAGGAAAATTCACCGAGAAAAATCCGAATAACCAGATATTGACATAAGCAACACGCCTCTCTGGTAAGCGTGAAGACAACAAGTGTACACCACCACCGGAAGTAAAACAAATATTTTAAGGAACAAAATGTAATACAATTAGCGGATTAATTCCAATTTGCAGTACAGTTTGTGCGTTTCAAGATTAATCTATAATATTTCCACATTGCAGTTTGTTAGTAAATTTAAAACAAAACATTTTTGTTCATCAATAATGGTGTGAAATTAGAAAAATACTGCAGTACAGCTGGTCAAATTTAAAATGTAACTAAGTGTGACAAATATTCAAACTCAAATCCTTTAAATTCGTGCAGTTTCTACTTGATATACCGGTAAAGAATATTGAATGGAGAGCAACATTTGAAGTTTCAACATAATCCGGTACAATTACTACATTTCCGCAATTTGAAATTTCTAAATGATTAAACAACAAAAATAGTAACTCCAATTCTCACCACTACATCAAAACGTCCAATGGTAAAAACCACAGTTAGAATGACAATTGCGCACGTCACAGAGTCCACCGGATAATATTACAAAATAGTGCTTAATGTTAATAAAATTAACTTAAGTTCATTAAAATTGCTGACAATTTGAAAAAAATTAAACACTACAATATTTTCTAGTAAACCTAGCAAACATTGCTGAGTTAAATCCAAGTCGAAATTAGAAACAAAATTAAAATTAAATCTACACATACTTAAAACAAGCGGTAAAACTGGTAAGATACAATGTCTTAACAAATTTCGAAATATTTTCAGTAAAGTCAGTCAGTTCAACTAACATCACACAGATTTAGTCCAAAGTTTTATGAGGTATGTTTGCACGGAGTTGAAAAAAAAAAAAAACCAGCAAAATTGAAATTCTAAACAAAAAATAAGTCAGATGAAAAAAAGAATAATACGGTATTTCATCGAGTAAAGTTATTGCACTACTTCGTTCCCAAAAAACTGTACAATTTACTTAATTGTAAATTTTTCAAAATTCGTCAATAAATTTATTCACGTCCATTTTTAGAAAATACTTGTAAAACTTTGTTTACCTCAATGGTAATAGATAGGACTGCAATTAATTAAATTTTCAATTTCGTTTCAGCGTTATATTTATTTGTGCACAAATAAATATACCGCTGGAAACGCTGTTAAACAGATTATCCAACTTTCAGACTAATCTCAAGTTTACTTTTATACACGGCAAATAACCATGATTTAAACACGGGGAACAACCGTATCTTTAAAATATTACCTCTTCCTTAACAAAAAATATGCAATCTAAATTTTAATTTCCTAAATTTTCAATTCAAAATGGGCATCTACAATGAGTGAAATGCAATATTACACTGGATACAACTCGCAGAGATTTATCTACAACAAAATACAACCGAATCAGTCACAAATAATTAATTAATTATTTGTCCTCATTTGTCACGTTACAAGACTATTCACGCTGTACTGTAACAACGCTATTGGGATAATAACACTGAAAACAAAACTCGAAACTGTACAGAACGGTTTAACTACAGGTCGTATAAAGTGAATATCAACTTTAAAAAAAAATATTTTTTGCTTAAACCCCGCTGCTATTCTGACTACCTTGCTAATTAACTCAGTCGTTAACTCAGTGAAATAACAACGGTAGTTAGTATCACAATAAACAGAAGGACCACTGAATTTAAATTTTCGGGTAGTTGAAATTTTACTTGAAATATCTTACGTTTTAAGGATACAATGTAACAGAAAATAATACAACGCTGGTCTCATTCCTCTCAGTCAGAAAATGTCAATATAGAAGTATCATTGTAAAATTATGTATAATGCATTTGCCCTTAAAAATGATCATATACCAACAAAATATCGAGGAACGTGAACGGTTTTCTTATAAAATTGTACACGTGATATTTCAAAACAGTGCTTAAGTTTACTAAATTGACTACTATTGCTGAAACGTTTTGGTTAAATTATTAATTACTACTTCCGGCAATATTTACTTCTATTCAAATTTCGTCGCTCGCAATTTGTTTGAGGCTCAGCAGACACGAGTAATTACAGAAAAAATTACTCCGTACAACATTTTAGAAAAAAAATGCTTCAATCCACCAGGAAAATTCGTACCTTAAATTAATTGCGACAAGTATTAGGTACATTTCATAATACAATTTGCGGTATAAAATTTAACAATTCACTAATAATGATTGAAATGTCATTGCAAATTGGAACAAAACGCGCTGGTAGTTAATTAAAATGTTAAAAAAAAATTTGCAATATCAATACCGTATAACAACGAAACGCTTCGGTACTAATTGCTCCAACTAATTTTCAAATTGTAACACAAAGTAGTTAATTTCGGTGATGACTAATTAGATAATTTTCAGTTTTATTTTGAAAATCAACAGAAAATTATGTCTGGCTTATTTAAAAAAAAAAAGTTTGCACAAGTTTGCAGTTGTGCAGTGCACGTCATGCGGCGGTACACTACTTTACAATTGCTGACAAGTCAAAGATTCAAACATTCAACTTTTTACAACATCAGTAATTTTAGTAAAAGCCTTTAAATCAAAACGTAACGAATACGGTAGTCAACATTAATTTTACACCAACCACATTCCACTTAAGTAAAAAAATTTAATTGTTCAGTTCTTTGTAAATATTCTCAATACTTGGACAAAAACACTGATTCTGTTCCAGCAAAACAGTTGTTGGAGCCTCAATAATCACATTATTCCACAATTGTGTGGACGGTCAATTGTGGGAGCAATCAATTGTGAAGTAGACTTGTTGAGGATGATTAATTCAAAATAATCTCTAAACTGCTTGCAACTCTCACAATTGGCATTAAACAAATACTTCCAATATTTCCATCAAAATTTCATTATACAACTGCTTATAGAGTGATTGCAGTTGTACAGTGAAGACTGAAGATAGTACATTGATTTTAATCTGTCAAACAAATTGGTGTACATGTGTGAACGGTTTTGTATAATAAACAATTTACAACAATATTAATCTAAAATAGTAAAAGCGAATTTGCCAAAACGGTATTTGGTTTAAAACAACTTGAAATTAAATTTATCATTTAGAAAATATATTTGACAAAATTTTTCTCCAAAGTCGTCTCACCATACAGTGTTCATGTAGTGATAAATGTGTGATTTAACAGACTATGTTTCAAGGATAAATAAATAAATAAATAAATAAAATACCAATCGACAGATTCGAAAAAGTTAAACATTTTATAAAAAGAAATTGCTTTGAAATCACCAATACGAAAGTGAAACAATTTACGTACTTTACAGTGTCCATTCAAGATTTCATGTCAGCAATCTTAATCGATCGACAATGGAACGTTTGGCAAGTTGTATCGCGATATCAATATTTCTTTACAATTCTTTTTGTACTTAACAGATATTACTATAATACATGAATACAGACGTTACAAACGCGCCCCTAAAATACAAACAATTATGAAGTTTTTTGGTTTTTTTTGGGAAAAAGATCAACTACGTCAAATCGAATTTCAAATTACACAAACTACAATTTAATTTTTAATTTTTGCGGGTTGTGTGGAATTTAGTATTATATCCAAATTACGGACAAATTAAAGCAACAAACCCATTTGGCGTTAGTTTTCATAAACAATCCACAAAATTATGGTAAACTAGAATAATAAAGTTGATCAAATTTTGAACACTATCAACTTGATCTCTGCGCACAGCTGTTTGAATTTTCAGGGCACTCATAACAGTTAAGTACACTGATATGTACTGTAATAAAACTGAAACCTACACACCAGTGACTATAATTGAAATGGCAACTGCAAAAAGTGGCGAAGTGACAACACAAAATAAAAATTGTTAAAATACAATCCAATCAATAATGGTATATCGTTGCATTGAACGAAATACCAATATAAAAATAAAAATTTATGGTAATAAAATTACAGTTAAAAATTCTTACTCCAGTACTCTCAATAGGACAACGCGTAGAGATTTATCCACCGTAAAATACAATCGAATCAGTCATACCAGTAGAAAAACAATTAATAAACCATAATTAATTAATTATTTATCCATATTTGTCACGTCACAAAACTATGCACGCTGTGCTGCAACAACTCTACGGGATAACACTGAAAATAATAGACGTATATGAATACGAGACATAAGCCGCAACTATACAGAACGGTTTAACTACAGTCGTACAAAGTGAACATCAACTTAGTCAGAATAGCAGGGAGGTTAAACATAAAATACCGGTATTTATTTTCTACCTCGCTAATTATCTCAACCGTAGCAAGCTAAATAACGACGCCAGTTAATATCATAAAACAAAATATTTCAAGTAAAATTTCATCATCCCAAAATTAAAAATTCCAATGGAGACCCTCTATTTTCAGGATACAATGCAACAGAAAATAATACAATGCTGGTCAAGTTGTGAATTTACGAATTTATCGTAGTTTCAGTCGTGAAAATGATTACTTTTCAATCAATTTCATAAAATATCGCGACCCCAAAACTATAATTGAACCAAGTGACATTTCGTATTATATACTCTCTAACCTAACATCAACCACGAAACAATAAATCACTAAGTGTTACGGAATTGAGTATGCAAAAATTAAACAGAAAAACTGGTGAAACAACCTTTGTAATGACTGACCACAGTTTACAAAAAGTAATATTTAGAAAATAAATATATCTTACGTGTACACGTTTTGACTACTAGTTAACTCAATCATTAAAAGATAGAATATATTTCACGTAAATTTTTAATTGCCCAAAAATTTTAAATTTCAGATACAGTGTAGTAACCAATAATACAATGCTGGTCAGCTGCTTCTGTTACTAATTTGTAGTTAACTAGACGTGATACACCGCAATATTAATTCTCTCAACATTGTAAATTAGCAATCTGCTCGCACTACGTTGCTTGCACAAGAGTAAGCGGATTACCTTGGTACAACCGCTGATGAACAATTGCAGCTTCGCTCTCACAAGAATGTGCAGTGTTCGTCAAAGGATAGATTAGAGCAAAATTTAGTTAGATTAGTTAGTTGAGTTAATTAGATTTTGACATACGCACGACACCATCCTAGTAAGCGCGAAAACAACAATTGTACACAGCGGTAGACCCAAGTAATCCGTTTACATTTATGCAAGCAATGTACTGCGAGCAGATTGCTAATTTACAATTAGTAGAATTACTACTGCAGTGTATCACGTCTAATTAACACGAACACTGACTGTTACACTGCACTAATTGACGCACATAAATTTCAAATTGAATGCAACACTTGAAGATTATTGACGGAAAATTCCCGAGAAAGTAATTTTAAACGCGAAATGAAAATGAACAAAATTACGACATTTCCACATACTGCATAGAATGTTCTAAATATTTGAATAGCAAGAATATTAACAAATTTCTCAAAAGTCCATAATATCCTATGATAAACCTAGAATGACAATTGCACAGGTCATTGCTTGCAGAAGAATTGACAGCAATGGTGCATTTATTGTTTCCAGGAATATGTTACAAGATTCAGAGTTGTTACTCTGAAAAAAATTAATGAAATTTGTAATTAAGAGCTCTGCTCTAAAACTACAACGTGTTATAATTTAAACGTGACCGGAAATGCCTGGAGTCAAAAATAGATTCAAATTTGAAAAAAATTAGTAATACAAAATTAGCAAAATTCCATCTGGTTCAAAATATAACGATTGACATCGGTGCATTATGGAAAACACTTTAGCAGCTTGCGCAAACATTTTTTAAATTCAATCCAGAAACGTATGCACGAGTATTTTACATAAAAATCACGCCAAATGTCACGTCAGTAAATTAGAAATTCCCACCCCAAAAAATTGCACAATAAATATAACAACAATTCAGGCAGATGAACATAAACGATTAAAATATGTTACCAAGTAAAATTACAACATTACAACATTCTAATAAATCGCACACAATTTACTTGAATGTACATTTTTCAAAATTCATCAGTAAATTTATGACACGTTCATTTTTCGAAAAAACTTAAAAAGTTAAAAATTGTCAATTTCTGGGTTTTTTGCTTTGCATAAATAAATGTAAGTCGCTGCTATATTGCCAAGAGGCACAACGGTCAACAAAAAAAAACGAATTGTCCAAATTTCAACACACTCGAACAACATTTAAATGTAGTTTACAGTCCTTAATACTTGAGTTTGAAAACAAACAGACAGTGCAATTTTTTTTGGTTTCATGTCTTAGTCAAAAAAATTGTAAGTCCATCACTTTAAAATTACACAATGCATCTGCACTTAAACAACAAACATTATACTCAAGTATCTAGTTATTTCGAGCAAATTAAATTGCCAAATTAACTTCATTCCAAGAAAGCCCAATGGCTTTTTTTAATGAAATTATTCAGACAGATGTTATTTCAAAACATTGTTAAATTTTACTAAATTGACAAAAGTTGATCAAATTGTGATCACTCAATCAACTTTATATCTGAGCACAGCCGTGTAATTTTTCAGGGCATTGATGTTTGTTTTTTTAAGAATTCAGAACGTAAAGCAAAATATATCACTGGCTATATAGATTTAAACACACGCAGCAATACTTAAAAATTTTAGTATAAAATTTTCATGAACCATCCACGGTAATTCAAATTTTGAATTTCGGGTTTTTAGCTTTGCTCAATAAATTATGCTACGAGGTCACGTAAACGAATTATCTAAATTTTAGCCTGCTCATTTCAAATTTAAGCGTAGTTTATAATTTTTTAACGCTTGAGTTTGAAACACAAATATGAAGTAGAAATGTTTTCAGGTCTCATTTCTCTCAATTAAGAAAAATTGTCATTACATCTCGATTCGAATTCAGTCCAAAAACATGTTGTGATTATACGCTTAATAAATATTTTGCATAAAAATCACGTCAAATTTGATGAGTGAAACAAATTTAAAAATTAGCAACGCGTAAAAAAATTGTGATACACTAATAAAACAAATGTTCAAACAGGTCAGAAAAGACAAAACGGTATTTTATCGAGCAAAGTCATTGCACTACATCCTTCCCCAAAAAAGTCTACAATTTACTTAAATGTAATTTTTTCAAAATTTATCAGTAAGTACTATACATTCACGTTCATTTTAAAAAAAATACTCGTAAAAATATTTTACTTCAGTCGTAATAAATAAAACTGGAATTAGTTAAATTTTCCTTACTAAAACCACAATATTGTTGACAAATTTTTCTCTAATTACAAATTTTCTTCTTAATCGATCTCAGTACCGGTATTACAGTAAATACTAAAACTACTTTGATAAAAGAATCACAAATTTGCTTTTGCAGCTTGTATTTTAACAATAAATATTTTACAATGATTAATTTTTAAAAAACCTCCTTGTCGTTTGATGCTAGCGGAATTCTCAGTGAAATTCCAACGAAAAAGAACCACGAGTTATCTTATGCCAAGCATTAAAAAATAAAACTGTTCATTAAAAAATGTTTGCGTTCAGTACATTTTAGTCTTTTTACACAGTAACAGTTTTTTTTTTTCATAAAAACAAAATTACCGTATTCAATTATTTTCAATTAACGACTGTTTGCAAACAACCAATAGTGATAAACGGAGTTTAAAAAAGCGCAGATAAGCCAACTCCTTCTTGACCATCAACTGTTTTCAATAGCGTAAACCACTGGATCATCTTTGAAGTCAGCGACAAAGCTTGCAAAGCTCAGCTTGCGCGCCGACGCAGAAAGACGTTAATTAGTGGTTAATTTAAAAACAGCATATATTATAAAAATTGACAGCACAAATAATTTATGAATAAATAACTAACTAAAATACAAATCAACAGATTAAAAACAGTTAAACATTTTATAGAACGAAATTGCTTTGAAATCGCCAATACAAAAGTGAATCAATTTACGTACTCCGCACTGTCCATTCAAGATTTCATTTCAGCAATATCAATTTAAAAAAAATTTTCTTATAACAAAAATGATCTTCATATTGCAGCAACATATAACTTGTTTTCAAGCAATAGTTTGATACGAAGTACAATTTAGTTATTTTTGGCACAATATACTCGTGTTTTCATTGCGGTAAGATAAAGTCGTAGCAGCAAGCAGCGAACGGGATTAAAGTTAAAAATTCTTATTCCGTTACTCTCAATAGGACAAAACGCGAAGAAATTTATGCGTAATAAAATACAATCAAATTAATCATACCAGAGGGAAAACAATTAACTAGCCATAATTAATTAATTATTTGTCCACATTTGTGACGTCACAAACTACTCCCGCTTTGCACCAACAACTTCTGCTGGGATAATTTATGCGGTAAAATAATCGTTTGTGTATACCAGAAAAAAATTACTGTATACACTTGTTGTTGTTAACAACTATTAGATATAAAAAGGTATATTAGGATGACAAACTGAGTAATATTCAGATATTCTTTCAAGCACAGTCACTGCGTTACAACATTCTGCAAAAATTCTGCAAAAATTACATAAATATAAATTTTTCAAAGTTCATCAGTAAATTTACACACTATCTTTTATTCAAGAGCTTAAATACTTTTCACAAAAATCACGCCAAATTTCATCAATGCAGTAAATTTACAAATTGTACCACAAAAGTTCACTTAGAAGAATAAAAACATTTAAGATATTTTATCGAGCCAAATCACTGCGCTCCAACGTTTCAAAAAAATCTTATACATAGTATTTCTATTCAAAATTCATCAGAAAATTTATTCACCTTCATTTTTAGAAATAACATGTAAAAAATTATAACTTCAATTTAAATAGGTAGCACTGTAATTAACCAAATTTTCAATACAGTTAACCCTAACATTACATCAACCCCATTCGACTCGTTTAAAAAAAATGTAACTGTTCATTTAGCAGTAACATTTAACTATTTTTTCATAAGATTTCAAGTAATTCCAACATTCTATGGTACTACTTTGAAAAGGCAACCTTGATATTTCAATTTTAGAATATTAAAACCAGTACGTGCTACTTTAACTAAGTTGACTAATAATTTTCAATTTTTCGGAAATTGGTAATAACATTTTACATCAATAACAAATTTCATAAATTACAAAAAAAAAATTTGATTTTAATCTACACACGAAATTTACGTACGTGTATAAAATAAAATTATTTCAAGTATAAAGATTCAATTGTATAAAAATTTGAACATACAAATATTCAACTTTGAGCGAAATGTACAATAGAATTACAAATAGAACGTTTGTATTTCTAAATACAGTCCTAAATCGTAACCCTAATTTACGATAAGCCTAACTTAAACTTGCCAATTCATTCCTTATTTACTCCCTTAAATATCGTGTTTTTCCTTTAAACTTAGCTCCTCTTTAGACATTTATAGCTTGTACATGTTTAAAATATAGTAACACGAGTAAGATACCGAACGTAGACGGAAAATTCACTGAGAAAAATCCGAATTCCGAACGTGTAGAACGTGGCTGAGCGGAAACGAGGCGCGCGGTGCGATGTGGGATTGCACTGCCGCAGCGCCCCACGCGTCAATATCGGTAAACTCAGCTCGAATCATTACGGAGAAGCCAACACTTTCGATAACAATCAACTGTTTTCATCGGCGCGAAGCATTATGGTTCACGCGTGACGTCATCCTTACATGATAACGCGTTAAAAATATTACAGAGTACAAAATTAAGCTTCAATTTAAGCGTAAAATAATTTTTGGCGTTTTCGCCTCGTAAACTACGCACAAAGCAATTTTTTTTTAAAAATTCAACCTAACTACCTTGCAACCCTGATAATTGGCATTAAAAATATTTCTAATATTTCCATCAATATTTTCACGACGTTTAGCCGTACGGCCAATGGCCAATCGAATTTGACACTAGAAAAAGAAAATTCATTCATTTTTCAACCAACACATCGAGTGCTCCAATAAATTACACGATTCACGACTGAATCATGAAATGTCGAGGCAGTAAAACAAAAATTACACACATCTTTAAACGCGAAATATTTTTTGTGTTAAATTTTGTTCCAACTGATGTCAAAAATCTAAATGCAAAATTTTTTTACATATATCGCAGCTCGTTTAATACATCGCTGAAGTGTCCACAAAGCGGACAAATTTCCTAAACGGTATCAAGGTATTAACTGTTTCAAAAGTTTAACAGACAATTATGGTGGTAATAAAGAATGTAAAACTTTTCAAATTTCAAATTTGATCAAGTCACGTTAATTTACGGTAATCCAAAAAATATAAAGTCGACTGAACCTTTCATAAATTTAATAAATTATCAATAAGAAAATATAAAAATTTCCTCCTCTAAATAATCATTTACGGTAATAACTTATACATTAATTGTTATTTTACAATTCAAAATTAAAAAAAAAAATTAATTCCAGTGGCCTAATAATTTCATTCCACAGGAAAAAACCGCTATTGAACGGTAGTACTGTTTAAATATTTAATTTTCAATATATTCCAATAAAATATTCACATTTAACGCTTTACAATATTGGAATAATAAATCAAATAAACGAACAGTAACAAAGCGAGGTTATTTCAGACCAAATCTCCGACATTAATACTCAAAAATTCTTTGCAAAATCGGGAATGAGAAATTACGTAATTAACAATTGAAGCTTGAATCACCATTGAATTAAAACGAAAAATCGAGGTAACACAGGAACGGGTGTCATGTACGTTCGATTCCGACAAACGAGAACATTTGAAAGAAGAAAAATGTTTATTGCAGCTGAATCAATCAGTCTCTGACAATATTCTTTCTTTAACACATAAAATTCCAAATCGGAAAAATTTTTTGTATTTAAGAAACGTCTATAAAACTTTAAAATTCTTGCTTATTAATTAATTACTGCACCAAAAAATTTGAAAATGACACTCAAAAAGTTTTCAATAAAATAACGTAAATTACGTTCACATTATTTTCAAATTTAAATCTACGTAATATTGAATAAGTAATAACTTTCAGAACAATGTAACGGAGTATCAAATATTATTTTAAATAGTAACCAAAAAAAATATTAACAAACAAGATTTCTAGGATTATATTTCAATAACCCCAACCACCTAATTACAACATTGTACGTATTTCGTCTAAAGACAAAAACGCTGTGCCGATCATGATGAAACGGAATCCAACTAATCTAAATCTAAATTGCAGATTTAATAAATTATTTACAACAACGATAGTTGCGGTACCGCAACTAGTTACTGTTTCACTGCAGAATTGCTGAAAAAAATCTTTGAAGTTCTGCAAATCAAATTTGTGCGTTTACATTTTATTAAGCAATTCTGATGTAAGTTATCTTAGTGATTACAACGTTAAATTTAAATTTTCGAAAGCAGTGGTAAGGGTTGACGGTGAGTGCTTTTCTGATAATAAATAATTACTAACTTTAAAAATTTGTTTTGCTTAAAAATTATACACTAATACATCAAAGTTGAAGCAACGGAACCTAAAACTTAAAATTTTTACAAGTAAATAGAATTGCGCGATTTAATTTTAAAAAAGACTAATGTGAAATCAAGTTTGAATTCATATTACTGTATTGCAATATTTTGTTTCTGGAATTAACTTTTTCTAGAAATTATCAATGTCTGAACAACATGTGGCAATGAAATTAATTTGCAATAAAAAATCAAATGGTACGGAGTAACACCAAAGCTTTCATATCAACTTCAAGTTAAAGTTGTGTTTTTGTAATTGCGATTTGCACGTAACACATCTTTGTAGAACACAAACGGTAAATAACCTTAGAAAATTGGTAATAAAATAAACTATCGACTACGTTTCTGAATATCTACTGCATAATCAGTGAAAATTTAATGGTTGATTGTAGTAGTTTCAATAACATTTTCGATTAAATTAATGTCGTTACAATTTACAGTACATGAGGCTCCATTCTAATTTTCACTTGAAACGTCATTAAAAAATACACAGCAATATTTAAAAATTTAAATTTGAAAATTTCACACGAAATTGTTGTTCAGTAATATTGTAATTACTGCACAAAAATTTGCAGCAGCTTAAAGAACAAATGTTTAAAGATTGGAAATTGGTAATTAAAAGCTCTGCTCTAAGTAAACACCAACACCAGTACAACAACTGGCATTGACGGACAGTATTACCGAACACACTTTAGCAGCTTACGCACACACTTAATTTACCATTACATCACATTTCGAATTCAGTCCAAAACATGTACTGCAGTACAATCATTTTACAAAAAAAATTCATTATGGCAGTAAATTAAAAATTCGCACACCAAAAAAATTACTTAATACTCCGTAATAAATATAAAAAAAGATCAGTCTGATGAGTAAAAACGATTAAAATATTTTATAAAGCAAAATCATTGTTTTTCAACATTCCTAAAAAATAATCTACAATTTACTGAAATACACAATATCGTTAAGCAAATTTTCAATTTAAGGTTTTGTGCTTTGGCACAAATAAATATAACGCTGCTGTAACGCCAGGAGACATGATGGGGAAAGGTATATCTGATAAAATTGAACAAACAATTGATAATTCACAGCAGTGACTAAGTTTACTAAATTGACTACCATGCTGAAACGTTTTGATTAAAGTAAAAATTGCTATTCCCGGCAATCAATACTTCTACTCAAACTTTCGCTGCTCGCAGTTTGTTCGAGGCTCTGCAGACACGAGTAATTACAGAAAAAATTATACAACTGTAGATGCAAACGCTTCACTGCACCACGAAAATTGGTAAATTAATTGCGACAAGTATTTCGTAGATTTCGTAACACAATTTGCTGTAATTACAAAATTACACAATTCAAAGTAAAATGTGTAATATCATTGCAAGTTGGATCTAAACGCGCTGGCACTGTATTTAAAATGATAAAAAAAAGTTTTGCAATACCGTACTGTATATTGCAAATAAACAGAAGATTGTGTCTGGTCTACTAATACAGTAGACTTGTTTACAAAGGTTTGCAGTTGTACAGAACAGCGGTATTACATTACGAACAATTGCTGACAAGTGAAAATTCAACTTTTCATTAATACAGTGTCAGTAATTGAGTAAAGATAATGCAATTTCACATAAAATATGCCTAAATCACATAATATACTAAATATTTAACATTAACGTTACATCAACACCATTCAAATAGAGTAAAAAATTTTAATGGTTCAGTTCTTATTGTAGATATTACCAATATTTGGACAAAAACATTAACCACAACATCTAATAGTTACTGATTTCGTTCCAGCAAAAATTGTTGCTGAAGTCTCAATAATCATCTACACGAGATACGTTCAAGCTTAAAATAATTCGAGATCAAGTAAATAAATGCACGCCAACTTGACAGTTCATACGGTTTTAACAATGCTTCCAATTTTTTTAATAAAAACCGTTGTTAAATTAGAAATAAGATGCAGTTTTCATTATCTAAGTGCTTCAAAATTGTAACAAATGAGGAGTTTTTTTACATTAAATTTTTTATATACTGTACAGTTTAGAAAAGACAACTGTACTATTTCAATTTAAAGATACAGTATTAAAATCACTGTGCTTCCTAAGTTGACG